>JAOVVI020007839.1:0-14595 GCA_028571085.2 Nepenthes alata
TGGGCTTAGGGTCATCTTACCATTGACGGAGGTTATTCAATGGAGAATAATCCGTTCCGTCACACTTTCCATGATGAAAATAATCATGAACAGCTTCACATACAGACTGAGTAACGATATCCCAGTAATCCTTGAAGAACTTGGAAGAAAACCCATCAGGTCCAGGGGCCTTATAGTCGCCAATGTGGGAAAGATAGCCTTTTGGATCTCCTCGTCACTGACAGGGGCAATAAGGGGGCCAATTAAGAAGTCTGGAACTGTACGAAGGATGAACGAGCAAAGCTAGTCAGCTTCCACCGAGCCATGGGAGCGACCTGCGCTAAGAACCTGATGGAAATTATCTATAATCAGCTTATGAACACCCGCGACTCCAACAAAGGGGGTCCCAGACTCATCAAGTAGAGAGACAATCCTGTTTCTGTTATTGTTTGCATTAACAATCTTGAAGAAAAATTTTGTACATTGGTCCCCTTCTTTAAGCCATTTAATTTTGGCTTTTTGCTTAATGAGGTCAATCTCCTTTGCCATGGCAAAGGAGTAGGCAGCTCTGCGAGTGCGTTCTTCATGACAGTTCCCTAGGGGGGAAGGGATCCTAGCTTGGATATCCTCTAGGGCTTGACGAGTACGCGTTACTTCCTCATGAACATCACCCTCATGAGCATTAAGAGTTTTAAGGGCATTCTTCACCTTTTTCAATTTCGTGATCAAGCGAAACATTGGGGTGCCTATGGTCTCTTCATTCCAAGACTCACTCACCACATGGTGAAATTTAGGAGACTTAGTGAGGAAGTTATTGAATTGGAACATCCCCTTCTTTCTAAACAACGTATCACCAGAAAATAAGATGTATGGGGAATGGTCCCATAGCCTCATGGGAGGAAAAAGGGCTTTGGCCAGCCTAAATTGGTCGAACCACTGCTCGTTGGCAACAACTCTATCTAACTTCCTGAAAATGCGAATAGAAGGGTCCCTGCCAACATTCCAAGTGTAGTGCATACCTTCATGGAAGACGTCTTCAAGATCACAGTCCCTAAGACATTTGTCAAGGTCCATTGAACTTTTGGAATGCCATGTACCTCCAAGGGCCTCTGACGGTAATCTGATAGCATTAAAATCGTCGAGCGCGGCCCAAGGGAGGTCACAGGAGAGGCTGGTGTTTTTACAAAGGCTCTCCCAAAGGGAAGTACATATAGCTTCTGAGTTAGCACCGTAAATGAAGGAAAAAAGGCATCGAAAATCATTCTCAAGTACCAGGATGTCGGTGTGTATCACCTGATCCTCCTTAGAGAGAATTTTCACCGCCACCCTGAGGGGGTCCGAGCCCACCCAAATTCTCCCGTGGGAGGAGTCCGAGTAATTCATGGACCACTCCCAGTGGGACCTAATCCTAGTATTGATGGAAGCCGAATTCTGTTCAGTAACTTTGGTTTCAACCAACCCAACTATTCCACAGCCATGAGAGCTAATGAGGTTGCTGACTTCGTGAGCTTTTACTTTTCCATTAAGTCCCCTCACATTCCAACAGGTGATGTTAATCATTGGATGGGGGAGGAGTACTTTTAGGCCCCAGGGATTTCTTGTGGATTTTTGAGGTTTTCCGTCCCCTATTTCTTTCAAGTTTGGTAGATACAAGAGCAGTGTCCAATAGTGATGAGGGGGTGACCTGTCATTGGGTGAAGGAGGCATTGGGGAGTAGGGAGGGGAGGTATCCCCGAGGACGTAGGTGGAGGCATGAATGTCTTTTACAGGCAGACCACACAGGTCTTTCGATGTAGCAATGTAGGGAGGGGCCACACTCGGAATAGCACAATTCAGCTCATGCATAACACAGTAGTGGGACAGATGGGGTCAGTGGTTGGATTGAGTATCGTCTGAACATCAGAACCAGGGAGACCCTTAGAGGAATTGCCTTTACTTTCTTCTAGTCCAGGTCCTAGGTCTATGCTCGCATGATCCTCTATGGGACTTAAATTTATGTTGCGATGGGCGGAATACATCTAGGCTGCATCATCCAGCTGTCTGTTCATTGGCTGCGCTTTGATCTCATCAGAGTCTCACTGAAAGGGCTCCTGAAGGGCATTAAATGAATTAGAGATGGGGATTAACTTGGGACCAGTAACACCTATTAGAGGAGCAGACTTAGTAGGGGATTTGAGACATTTCTTCAACTTAGAGGGAGTGGGCTGTAGGCCCGATAGTGATATGCCTGTAGCCCTGTACACCCTTGAAGGTTTAATTGTAGGGACAATCGCCCCTTTCTTATCAGAGGGATTTTGCCTCGTAGGCTTCCATTGATATTCGAATTTTATATCAAAGAGTTGGCTATTAGCATGCTCATCAAAGCAACCAGACCGAATTTTCACATGATAAGGCAGGGGGGCATCAATTCCAACTTCAACACATACTCGAGCATATCTCACCTTTTTTTGTCATGCTGATGTTATTCAGCAGTGCTAGGAAATATGGGGTTCCACACTGGTTATTTCTACGATAAACCAATACATTTACTAGCGGTAAATTCCATTGCTAGGAAAATCTGAGCAAAATTTGGGCTTTGTCATGTAGCTGCGAATGATAAGGGTTTCTTCTTCTTTCATTTTGGTTCTGATGCTCAATTGGATGCCTTCTTGGCTAATGATCCCTAGGCCTTTAGAAGGAAATCCATTTTCCTGAAGAGATGGTCTCCGGGTATGGCCTTGGATCAGGAATCGCATATGACATTCCCTGTTTGGATCAACTTGGTCAATATTCCAATTGAATATTGGACCCCCTTAGGCCTAAGTTGGATTGCCAGTAGGGTTGGTAAACCTATCCATCTTGATCCTCGCACAGCTAGAATGGATCGTGTGCAATTCGCTCGAATTTGTGTTGAGGTGGGTCAGGATGACCCTCTCCCTGCAAAAATCTGATTAACATCTGGAGCTGCAACATCAAAGATTGTTGTGGTTGAGGTTGTCTATCAATGGAAGCTGGCACGTCATGTGTTTGGATGTACTACCAACCAGAGCAGTCCTGTCTGGGATTTCAATGGTATGAAGGTTGTGCAGATAGATAATCCTAAGATCCTGGCTCCTGGTGTTGACGGGGTTGGGAGTGGGACTTCCCCCCTGGGTTCCCATTCTGCTGTCCATGAAGCTCTATGTGTGAAGCTGAGGCCTGAAATTGAACAACCTTCCTATCATACATTTGGTTCTGATGCAAATTCTCTTGGTTCGTCAATGGATAATCAGGAGGTGAGGCTGTCGGCTGTTGGCATGTCTGAGGCATGCCTTGTGGCGCCTATTAGAATAGTGACCATAGCCATGCTGAAGGCGACCATAGCCTTCCTTTGCAGGATCCTGCCTTTGATGAGCAAATGGCTCTAGCTTCTGGAACTTCTGGCGAAGTAGAGGAGCTTTCATCTATTCGGGATTTGACAGTGACGGCTCAGGAGGTCACCTACGATGCTCCTGGTGAAAACTCATCCAGCAGGCTCGGGCTGAATTCACAGTCTCCCCTTGATGATGCGGTATCTGCAATAGTTCTAGCTGATGTTTGTTTAGACACTAGTTCATTTGGTGTGCCAAATGAAGCTAAATTGGCAGGCTCTTCTCACTGCTCTCATGTGGCCCCAGCTGACCAGCTTGGTAAGGATCCAGATAGGGCTCAAATTGTCCTAGGAAATCCTATGTTTGATTTAGTTCAGATTGATGGGCTTCAAGAAAAGTGGCCCTCATATGGGGAGTGCTTAGCCAATGGTGTTGATCTTGATCTAACATCCAACTCAATCACGCGAATTTCTAACAAGTATTCCCTGGATGATTCAATCCATGTTGAACCTGCTTCAGTGAGCCCGAGGGGTTCACCGGATGGTGGTCGGGAGAGCTGGGCACAGGATGCCCCTAGAGAGGTGCAGATCCAACCAGCATTGGGCAATCAATTGTTCCTGACTAGCAGTCCCATGATTTTGTCTTCTCAGACTGAGGAGGCTGCGGCAGCTGAGGCTGGTTGTCATGAACCAATTCTTCATGCCCTCCAGTTGTTAGTGGAGGCAGAAGATTCTCTTCATCTTATTGCCTCCTTTTTTTTTTGATAATTAATCAAATTGAATTAAATTAAATGAATTTACAAAAAGGAGATGTTCTAACTCCAAATATTTTGACAATTTAGAGGAAGAACACCAAGTTAGGGCATTCCCCGAGTATCACCATGAAAAATATGATAACGAACAGAAAAACAAAGCACTTAACTACCTCTATAATACAGAAATCAAAATGGGAAATAAATCATATCAGCATGCCAAACCTCCCCCAACACCGAATCGGTTAGGAGGCCACATCAGCATATTTTATTGCACATGAACCAATCTTGAAGACTTGATTGATGGGAGTCTAACCGTCGTTTGTGAAACAAAGAATCCAAATCGGCATTGTAATGTGATAACCCAAAATCGAGGCCATCCCTGAATCTTGAGACAATCCCTTGAGCAAGAAAAACAACTTTTCCTCAAGCTTGAGACATGTCGGCCCCAAACAATCGAGGATGTAACACAACCTTCCTTGAAACCAACCCTAATGCCCTTATGTATGATAAAGATCGTTATCGGCCCAAGGCACAACGGAACTGGCCCCCTTTGCACTAAAAAGCAAACTCGGCCCTGATTAAGAAACGAAACTGGCCTTCTTTGCACGAAGAAATAAAACAGGCCATAAATATAGACCCCAGCCTTCTTTTTTTAATAAAGATCTTATGGCAAGTTGGGCCCATGGGCCTTGGTCAGCCAGCGGGATTTAACCCACATTACCTACTTACCTTCTATTCAATTAATTATTATTTGGGCTTATTGCCTCCTTCACTCCGGAGCAAAAGTACCTTGTGCTTGTTTTCATGGAAAGCTGCTAGTGCGCTGTAACCGAAGCGACAAAGAATGAGTTTAAATCTTTTTTTTTGGTAAGTAGAATGAGTTCAAATCATCCATTTCTTTGGCTGCAGTGGATCAGGACTTTTCTTCTAATGCCTTTTTCGAAGCCCTCAGACTGTTGGTGGTTGCCAAATCTTCTCAACCTCACATTACTTCCTTATCTCCCGATGAAAAGAAGGTAGTATTTGGGTTCCTTACTACTTTGTTGAAATCGAAAACAGATTTCTCAACTTATCAATATAGCAATCTAGATGACTTAGTGGCCGGCCTCCATATATTTGATGCATCTAAGTTCTATTCGCCGCTGTCTGATCGAAGAGTAAAGGAAGTGGATAGCAATCAGTTTTCTTCGGTGCAAGATGGAACTTGGCAGCATGCCATGTCCAGGAGATGGAGAAAATCTGCTTCCAAAAGCTCTAAGGGCTCCTCAAACATCATTGTCAACCTAAATGCCGTCTGAAAGCCAATTTGGCTCAAGGGTTTGGGGTTTGGCAGGAACGGAATCTATTCCGGACTGACATTTCTCTGCTGAAATATGTTGTTGTTTCTTGGGTGTTGCTTTTGCCCGGGTATATTAACTATGCTGATGGGGTCTGTTTGGAGTTGTTGATGTTCTACTTTCCTTTGTTTCTGTTTGGATGATGCTTCGCAGCCTTCTGCTGCTGTTCAGTGCAGCAGACTTGTTGCTGAAAGCAGATGAAGCTGACACACTTCTATGGCGATCGGCACAATTGGTATGCCGCCGGTTTGCTTTTGATTGGTTTTGCCCGGTGTGGAGTAGGGGCCGATTTGGGCTTGATGACGTGGCCTGTAGCTGTCGTTTTACAAATGAAGGCCGGATGGTTATCTCGCCTGGTGGTTGACAAGTTGTACTTTTGCCGATTTGGATTACCTTGCTGTCGTGGCTCATTTGCCAAATTTGCTGCTATTTTTTGCCCGGTGTGGAGTTTAGGCCGATTTGGCCTTGCTGACGTGGCCTTAGCAGCTTTTTTTACAATTGAAGGCCGGAAGGCTTTTCGCCCGGGATGTGATCAAATGTTGTTTTGGAATGCCATTCTGTTTAGCCCGGTTTGGAAAGTTTGCTGAATATGCAGGGATGTGGGCTTTGGCCGGTTTGTTTCTGCTTGGTTTTGCCCGGTGTGGAGTTGAGACCGGTTTGGCCTAGCTAATGTGGCTTGTAGATGCCTTTTTACAACTGTTGGCCGGATGGGTTTTTTCCGTCTGGTATGCGATAAAATGCCGATTTGGAATGCCCGGTTCTGTTTCGCCTGGTTTTTTTTTGCAGGTTAGGTAGGACTATGGCCCTTGTTTTCTACTGTTAGACTGGTTTGGTTATTGGCTTTGGCGGCTGTAATTCTGTTTTCTCCGTTGTTTCGTTACTCTAATTTTTGTTTCGTGACATGTTTCACGGTGTCTGAGGTATGCCCCAACGTCTTTGTTCTATTTCCAAGTTGGCAAAACACTTGGAATAAAACATAAGTTTTGTAATTTTTTTTATTTTTAATACAATTTCATTACTTACCCAAAAAAATTAAAAGAAAAGAAAATTTTACAAACTATGATTTAATTCAAAGTATTTTTTCGACTTGGAATAAAATTATAACCGCGAGGACTGACCCCGAATAACAAAATAAATTCAAAAAAGAACAAGTCCTACAACAGAAAACCCTTTGATGGAAGGGAATCGACGCAGTGGAACAGTGCAATCCCATTTTATCCAATAGAACACTGCATTGGTAGGTGACTGCATTCATGTTTCAAGAAAACCACACGAAGGAATCACACTCTGTAATGAAGCTAATGCAATCTGGGCATGGCCATCTGAAAAACTGCAAATCATAGTTGGCAGCTTCATTCAGCATCAGGGTAATTATGAAAACAGCTGGGAGACTGCAACAACGCGCCAGCATTGGGGAGCAAACACTAATTTCAACACAGAAAACTGGGCATCAACACAGCAAACACACACGAGGCACAGGGATGGAAGCACTAATTTCACTATGCTTCAGCGTCTTCATGACAGCAGCCCCAGAAGCACTTCACCCGCAATTGCAACCGGTAACCACTTTCCGACAGCAGCTCTACACCTCAGCAGCAAGGTCATACACCTTAGCAAACAGGAAAAAACTGCTTACATCAACTCAGAGCACACAGCTCTGCAAAGGAAATGACCGGCATCCCCAAAAATAGCAGCAGCCTTTTGCTGCTCCCAGGCAGCATCATCAGGCCACCAGCAGAAAACTAGCAGACACAAGTGCCAGCCACCTTAAATAACCGACCTTCATGCCATCAAGGCCTTCAAAAACTGGTCCTTGAGCATTTGAAACATCCGCAACATCGCTGCACAGTGAGCAGCTCCACACTGCATAGACGGCGGTAGATGAAGGCTTCAAAAAAAACTCCACGCCGAACGTGGCATATTCACTGCGTTCAGCATCCGATATCAGCTTCACATCCCTGCAAGGATTACATCTGGAGCAGCAATGAGCGTGCTTCAGACCATAGGGTTCGGGTCTGAAGGACTGCTGCCCAGACATCAGCAACACCTTTTTTTTTTTTTGCTAAGTATACACGATGGCAATCCCAACCACACCACTACTAGCCAAGTCATCAGCAGCACAATTGATATATCCAAGCAAGCAGCTACATCAGCAGCAGTTGTGCCAGTGGACTCCGTTGACAGTAAGCACCTCATAACTTCAATCAGCTGCAACATCAACCTGTAGTGCATGGGGGGGCTGCAACATAGTATAGCATGAGGAGAGCTTTCAATCGGACTACATCCTTCAACTCCGCAGCAATACACACTCCAGATTTGGCAACCCGTTACTTCATTTTCGAGCCAGTACCTCAAATTGATCATCAGCCAAAACACTAGAAGATTCCCAGCCCAGCATTACAAGCTGATTTCAACACAACACAGGGCAACCGGATCATAGACCCAACGCTCAGCATCAGCAGCCGATATCAGCTCCCAGCGCTATTGCATTTTCCAAGCAAGTAGCTGCATCAGCAACAGCTAAACTTCAGCCAGCCACGAGGTCACACAACCTGGAAACAGCTAGACTTATCCAAACCCAGTTCATCAACACCACGACAGTGCACCGGTACACAACAATACCAGACACCTAATCCAGAGGATGACCGGCAGACCAGCTGACCAGAATTGCCATAGAGTTTCAACTCTCCAACCACCTTGCCTTGTTCCTATTGTGCAAAGCCGTTCTCCTTCACCACGTGCAAATCAACTGCTCCATCCACATACATGTCCACAGACGGAACCAGCAGATTACAAAGAGCTGCACCAGACCTGTAGCTGTCAACAGCCTGCCCAAAATTCACACCTCCAGACCTCAGTTGGGGCATATACACTTTTTTTTTTTTTTTTTTTGGGTTGGGGCATATACACATCACCACTGCCCAAAAACTCTGCACCAGCAACAATGACAGATCCACCATGCAGGCAGATGTATCAGCAACAAACCAGCTGACTAGAGAAGCCTGTGTAGACCCAAAATCCTTTTTTTTTTTGGGGAGGGGGCGTAAGTGAGTGTGTGTGGGTGGGTAAAAAAACAGAGAGTGGCTCCGGCGAATGAAAACACCAGAGATACCGAACCTTGGGCTGACCTCGGAACAGATGCAGACAGGCCAATCCGCTAAAGGCAACAAAAGGGGGGGTAACTAAGAGAGAACGGTACAAGACCCGTAGGCTGGCAGCCAGGAGGGATCCCATGCACCGAGCATAAAAAAAGATATTGCCACAGTTTAATCCCTTTTTTTTATATTATATACTCTATCGAATCCGGTGTGATCGAGATACACACCGATCAGCTTCACGGAGGTCTTCAATTTGTTCCGAACGACGTTGATTATCAGGGAAAAAATATGAGAGATATCTTGTGGGGAGAATTTTTGAAAAATACGGTTGTTACGTTCCTTCCAAATGAAGTAGACGGTAGCCGCAAGAGAAAGACGTTTAGAAATGGCCAAAAAACTTTTCCCTTTCCATTTTTGTGCAGCCCAAACGATGTTTTGGTACCACTCGGGGTAAGGCCAGTGAAGACCCGCTCGTCTTTGGATTTTGGTCCATAAGGATCTGGAAAGGGGCAGGAGAAGAAGAGATGTTCATGATCTTCGTCTTTCATGTTGCAGAGGGTGCATTTTGAGGATAGGTTTGGAACACCATGAAGGCGGTCAAGGGTATTGAGCCTGTCCCTAATGGCCAGCCAGAGAGTAAAAGCGTGAGCAGGGATATGGAAGGGGCCCCACACTAAGGTTGCCCAGCTTAATTTCGGTTTGGGTGGATGGATAAGAAAATTGGCGGACCGAGTCAAAAATTTTCCATCTGCATTTCCGTCCCATCGCACAGCGTCCTTTTGATTGATGCTAGGGAGATAAGGAGGCATGTTCTCCGTAAGACGAGAGACTTCCAAATCATAAGGATTAGGCCAAACCCAATGGTCATTCCTCCTGCTGACATGAAGTGGTCTCGTGATTTTGGATGTATGTTGGTGCTGGATGGTGGACCTTTTGGTTGCTGCTATAGATTTTTGGTCTGCTGATGGAAAACTGCTGTCCATAGTAGTTGATCTGCTGAAGCTTGATATCAGTGTTACAGGCTGCGGATTGGATGAAGGATCCTTTCTGTCTGGCTGTTGAGTTTGCTGAAGATGTCGTGTTGCCATCACTGGTATCCTACTTTTGTTTTGCCTTGTCCGAGAGACCGGGGACAGATGGACGAGTCCGAGACCTCTCTTCTCTTGGGAGCTTCTGCCAGTGCCGTGAGGTTTCTTGGCCGTATGATTTGGGTGCAATGCCCGTATTTTGGCGTCTATTAAAATTGTTCGAGGACTAACGTTGAAATCTCCTCTGCTGTGTTGTGGGTGAAGTTGCGGGATTTGTTGCAGGCTCTTGTCGGAGGTCTATGATGCTGATATCTTGGAATGGATGTAGGCTCTTGCCCGAGGACTATGATGCTGATATCCTGGACTGGATGCAGCCAGGAGGAGCGGAAGGTTGCAGTGCTACATACTATGGTAGCTTCCATTGATCGAGATGTTGTCTATCTCGGTTCTTTGCTGAGTTGTCTGCCCTGGGTCCGAGTTGGCCTTTTAACCTGGTTGCTGTGGCTTGTGGTTGGTTTGGTCCGAGGTGCTCTATGAGTTTCCAGAGCTAATTTTCATTTTGTGATGCTTGTTGGGGGTCTTGATCCAACCCGTTTTTTGTCAATGTTTTAGAATATTGTCCTCTTGGACATTGCTGTTGGAGTTTGCAGGTTTCTACTGCTATTGGTTCTTCCTCTGGAATGGTGGAATTCATTTTGCTCTAGTTGCTGCTGATTTCTTGTGTGTGTGTTTTTGGGCCGGGTTGTTTGTGGCCAATTTAGATGATACTCATCTAGATATTTTTTGTGTTTTTTTTTTCGTTCGGTTTCATGAATTGGTTCATGGTGGTATTCGGGGAATGCCCTAACTTGTTGTTCTACCTCTAAATTGGCAAAACACTTGGAGTTAGAATATTTGTTTTGTACTTTTATTTTAATTTCATTTACTTACTTACCAAAAAAAAGATAATGTCAGTAACCTTTGCGTCCCAGGGCAGGCCCGAGACCAAACGTGTATGGTCAGATCTAACATCACTTAGCGGGCCCAAAGGGTGCCAGTTATTGTGTCAGAGGAAAGTATCAGAGCCATCCCCAATAGTCTTAGTAGAGTGAGTGCGCATTAAGGGGCAAAGCTTCATGATTTTTCTCCAGCTCCAAGGGGATGAATCCGGGACTTTTAGCATCCATATACATCGGTCCTTGATTCTATTTTTGTGGATCCAGGAACACCAGGCTGACTCAGAATCCTTTGAGATGATACGCAATAATAGCTTACAAATGATAGCTTTATTCTGAGCCGGCAGGTTTTTAAGGCCCAACCCACCTTGGCTCTTCGGGTAGCATATGTCATCCCATGCTACTTTTGCATTAGCCTTTCCTATAGTAGAGCCCTTCCAAAGAAAACGACGCATGAGGCAATCAATCGCTTTGAGGATAGACTGGGGCAGAATAAAAATTGAGGCCCGATAGAGGTGGATGGACGAAAGGATGGAGGCGACATGTTGCAAACACCCACCAAACGAAAGCCACCTATTCTTCCAGGACATGATCCGATGGGTAATTCGGTCAGTGAGAGATTTGCAGTTAGGAATTGATAGTCTAGTGGTGATCAGAGGGACTCCCAAGTATCTAATGGGAAGTTTGCCCACTCTAAATCCCATAATACCAGCAATGCCCTAGTGGAAGGATATGTCTTTTGAGCAGATGAACACTTCACTCTTATTCGTGTTAGCAGAGAGGCCAGATGTAAATTGAAACTCTTCAAGACATTCCTTTAGGACCTGAGTAGAGTGGACATTAGCATGGAAGAAGAGAAGGAGGTCGTCTGCAAAGGCAAGCATGACAGTTTGAATCTCATCACATTTCTAATGAAATTTAAAATTTTCATCCCACCTAGCCTTTATTTCAATAATACCATTCAGAACCTCCATAACAATGACAAATAAGTATGGAGAGATAGGATCACCTTGACGAAGGCCTTTGCCCCCTTTGAGGAAACCGATTGCTTCCCCATTAATATTGATAGAGAACGAAGGAGTTTTGATACACTGACTAATCCATTCGACCATTTGAGGAGGAAAATTTATTAGCGTTCGCATATTGATGACAAAATCCTAGTGGACGGAGTCATATGCTTTCATAAGGTCGATCTTCATAGTACATCTAAGAAGATCGTGACCAAGATGATATTTATGAAGAAGCTCCTGAGCCAACAGGATATTGTCACTAATTTGACGTCCAACTACAAAGGTCGTTTGGCTTGTCTACAAGATGGGGTAAGGTCATTTTAATCCGGTTTTCAATGATCTTCGAAATCACTTTATAAATGACATTACAGCAAGATATTTGGCAGTAGTCAGAAACCATGCACGGGACGTTTGGAATAAGGCTAATCATAGTGGTGTTCATTTGTTTGAGGAGCTTTCCATGATTGAAGAAATCACAAATAACTTCACATACAGACTGACCCACAATCTCCCAGGTGTCCTTAAAGAACTTAGAGGAGAAGCCATCAGGGCCGGGGGCTTTGTTGTCACCAATGGAGAAGAGCACCTTTCGAATTTCCTCCTCACTAATCGGGCCAGTAAGGGGGCCGGTTGAAACGCCGGGACAGTATGGAGGATGAAGGGGCGAAGCCGAGTGGCATCTGCCGATCCATGGGATCAACCGGAGCCGAGAGCCCTTCTGAAGTGATCAACTACCAATTTATGAACATCCTCAACCCCAATAGTTGGGTTTCCAGACTCATCAAGGAGGGAGATGTTCCTGTTATTGTTCCCATTAACAGACTTGAAGAAACATTTAGTACACAGGTCTCCCTCTTTGAGCCACTTTATTTTAGCTTTTTGTTGAATATGGTCAGCCTCATTTGCCATAGTAGAGTAGTAAGCTGTCCTACACGAACGTTCATCATGGCAGCTCCCCAGAGATGAGAAGGACTTAGCTTGGAAATCCTCTAAGTTTTTCCGGGTTCGCAAAATCTCCTCATGAACATCACCTTCTTGGACATTAAGAGTTTTGAGCGCACATTTCACCTTTTTGAGTTTGGACACCAGCCTAAACATGGGAGTTCCGGCGATCTCTTCCTTCCAAGCATCCATTACCACAAGGTGAAATTTTGGGGATTTGGTAAGAAAATTATTAAAACGAAACAGCCCGTGCTTTCTTATCGACCTATCAGTAGATAGAAGAATGCATGGAGAGTGGTCTGAAAGTCTGGCAGGGGGGAAAATGGATTTTGCTCTTCTGAAGTGATCGAGCCAGTGCCTATTCACGATGACTCTATCTAACTTTCTGAAGATGCCGATAGATGGGTTCCGGCCGTCATTCCAGGTGTAGTGCAGACCTTCATGGCCGACATCTTCAAGGTCACAATCCCTGAGACATTTATCGAGATCTATAGAGCTTTTATGATGCCAGATACCTCCAAGGGCCTCGGACGATGATCGGATAGCATTGAAGTCACCGATAGCAGCCCAAGGGAGGTCACTCGGGTGACTAGACATCTTCCTCAGGCTCTCCCAAAGGAGCCTACGAAGACTTTCCGAGTTAGCACCGTAAATAAAGGACAGGAGGTGTAGAGCCCCGCATCGGATTAGAGGGGGGCACAAGGCGCACTCTTATAGAGGCGTGGATACCCTTCTCATGGAGGCACATTTTGAATGCGGTGGAGGCCGTCTACCAAAAGCAAAACCGTGCGGAGCTTGTGTGGCTGTCAAAGCGGACAATATCTCCATGCGGGTGCCTAGGGACGTGACAAGTGGTATCAGGGCCGGGACTCGGGTTTGGTGTGCAAGTGAAGACGCTAGGCCTCTTTGAGGGGGGTGGACTGTAGAGTCCCGCATCGGATTAGATTTGAAGGCGATGGAGGCCGTCTACCAAAAGCAAAACCGTGCGGAGCCTGTATTTTTTTTGATAAGTAAGGCAATTGAATTAAATTAAATGAAATTACAAGACGATATTCTAACTCCAAGTGTTTTGCCTACTTATAGGTAGAATAACTAGTTAGGTCATTCCCCGAGCATCACCATGAACAAAGACATGATAACGAGCAAAAAAAATACAAACATATATCTAGATTACAGCAAGCAAAATGGGTAATAATCCATATCAGCATGCCAAACCGCCCACAACACCGAATCGAGTAAGAAGCCATGCCAGCTGGATTTTACTGTATGAGCCAAACTGCAAGACTAATAACCCGACCAACGATACCAGCAATTAAATCAATCAAAACAGCCCCCAAGAGGCAAAAAATCCACAACAGCTAGGCCCAAACCAGTACCCAGTATACCATACCATCACCCGGCATTCCTGGCTACTAGCAGTTAGAGAAATGGAAAACATGGGGAAAGCAGGTGTGGAGACCTTTTTATCAGCAATTTACCAGCAGGGCGGCTTTAGAAAACCTGCTCCCTATCGTGCGGAGCCTGTGTGGCTGCTAAAGCGGACAATATCTCCATGCGGGTGCCTTGGGACGTGACAGGAGGCAACCGAGATTACCCTCGAGAATCAGGACTTTGATATGAATAACCTGGTCTTCGTTAGAGAGAATTTTTACCGCCACCCTGAGAGGGTCCGAGCCAACCCAAATTCACCAGAGTGAAGAGTCAGAGTAATTCATGGAGCAAAGCCAATTAGGTCTAATCCTAGATGAGATGGAAGCCGAGTTCTTGTCCGCTACTTTAGTTTCAACCAAACCAACAATATTGCAGCCGTGAGAGCTGATGAGGTTACTGACTTCATGGGCCTTAACTATCAAATTTAGTCCCCTCACATTCCAACAGGCGATATTAATCATGAGTTGAGGGCGAGAGGGGAGAAGATCTTTTAGGCCCCTCGGATTTTTTGTGGTTTCTTGAGGATTACGTCCCCTGCTCTTAACAATCATGGTAGTCTAATTACTGTTCAACTTTTATTAGATTTCTCTGTGAGGATTGATACATTTGACATTGTGGTCATTTATTGAAGTTATTTGTCATTATTATGGATATTTATATGATGATGTATTTATGATGTGACGACCCAGATTCTAAAACATAGAAAATCTCAATTATTGAGCCAATATGATCAAGGGATCTAAGAAAATTGA
>JAOVVI020007840.1:0-11166 GCA_028571085.2 Nepenthes alata
TAACGGTGTTTTATTCATCGTTCAGCAAGGGAATTGCTTTCTATCAATGCTTCATGGGACACGGTCCTTCCAGTCGATGCGGTCGAGTGGAGGACTCTCTCCACAGGCGTGTTTTTTCCAATCCAATTTCCTGAGCGTGCGCCGTTACTTCTCTGCTCCATGCATTTTGCGTTATTTTTTTTATCATGCACCTCTGCTAATGTAAGCCTTGTACTTTATAAAAGGACTTCAATGAATAAAAATATTGACATTCTCCTTTTCTTTTGTGTTGCTGAAGTTATTTCTTTGTTGTTCTCCTGTATGACTTAAGGGCCAAAGTGCCCTTGCGCCATCGCACGTGATTAGCCATTCGCCAACTCTACTGGCCAGGTGGCCGACAGTCTAAGCCCTTGTGACCATCTCCCGACATTCGGTGAGATGGCCGAATCTTAGCCGTCCAGGGGCACACATTTTTTGCGTCATTTCTTGGGCAACGGATCATCATCGGTCAGGGTTGCGTCCATCAAACTGCATTCGTGCATTTATTAAGATGGCAGGCGCAAAGCCATCTTGTCATAATGATTGTTTCTTGAAAAGTCGTGATGCCTCGGGATGTTCCCACGTGGTGGCACCATTTCAGGCGGCGAGTCGCCTCGCCTTCGTTCAACGACGTTGTTTCTTTCGGGGCATTTTGCCTATTAAAGTACCAACGCTCACTCATTGTCTTGGCACCTATTGTCTTCGTTGGCGCAGTTATCTAAATTTCACCATCTCTCTTTCCCTTATTCTATTCCAATTTTCGAATGGCCAACAAGAGGCGTGTCTTCCTCCCCGAGTTGCTGACTTCGCCAGCAGGATTGGCTTCCTCTTTCGATTTTGAGTCTCCCATCGAGCAATCGAGATGGGTGGAAAAAGAGTCGAGGGAGCGCAATAAGGTAGACTTTGTCATCGCAGCGGTCGCGACAGGAGATTTCCAATCTGAGACCTCAGTCCTAGGGCCGATGGAGTTCCTGAGGGTACCACCGGGCTTTGAATTCGATGGGGCCTCAAACTCCTCATGTTACCACGGACCCGACTATGTAGGTTGAATGATTCTGTGTGCCCAACGGGTGATTTTGGAAGCAAAGCGCCAGGTTCAGGCCGCCATTGTAGATGTTGGATGGAGTCGGGCATGGACCGATTACCTCAAACAAGCCTTATCGGAGTCTGAGGCAAGGTTGTCGCAGCTTGATGAGGCTAATGCTCAGGCTCGGAGTCAAATCGTGACGCCCCAGGAGAAACTTCGGCTATACTAAGAGAGGTTTTTGGACCAAGGTAGCCGTACACGCCGATAGAGGTCTAGCTAAGGTCAAGGATCCGTCCGGAGGAGATGGCCTCGATGCTGGAGGGGCGTTTTCAGGACTAGATTTACCTAGAGGGTTGCCTCTTTGGTGATGCTCGATTTTCCTATGGGCTTCTAGGACTCCTGAAACGAGGGAGCTTCTAGGGGCTCGGAACTGACTGAGTTCTTAGCTTCGAAGCCTGTCGACCCTAATAGGCGTAGGTAGCTTTCATTGTATCTTGAGGCTATTGGATGCCTTTGGTAGTAAAGAAATTGCATTAATAAAATTTCCTTTTGGTAAATTAGCTCGTTTGTGCTAACATGTTCTCGGGCATCTGGTGTTTGTACTTCCGAATGGGTAGTCAGACGGGCTACCACCGTGGTAGTCCCTGACAGTTTATGCCCTCGCATTTATTGTTGTTGTGATGGTTTGGATTTAATGGGCGGCGGCAGAGCGCGTCACGAGGCGGTGTGTCAAGAGTCATCATTGGCTGACTAGAGAGACGTGTCGTTCCCGAGGGGACGCGTGTCAGGGCCATCATTAAGGGAAACCCTCGGATCTCGTACACGACGCTGCTTGGGGTTCCTTGCCCTGGCTTATTTAAGCGCTACCCCCCACCATTATTTACGTTTTCGATTCCCACTTATTTCTTACTTCGTCGAAGAGAAAAAACTTGTCTCCCTCACCCATAGCTCACAGGAATGTTTGCAATATTAAGTCCATCCTCTCCTCCAACACCGTCGCGGCCTTGTACGAGAGGCATCGCATCCTAGGTAACATAGCCTATCTCCTTCCTCACGAGGACGGTAGAGCATATTCCCCTCTAGAGAGATTTATCACTGTTTATGAGGCTCATTTGAAGGGCGGGCTCTATTTTTCTGTGGTGCCAGAGTTATACGGGATCCTGTCATCCATGGGCGTCCCTGTGGCGCGGCTTCACCCCAACGCCGTGCGCTACTTGGTCTCCATGTACGTATTTGCTCGTCTTCACAAGGGCGAGTTTGGCGTCAGGTCGGTGAAGGTCATCTTCCACTTCAACCAGGTGGATGATTGGATCTCCAAGTCCCCACGTTCCGACTTTTGCTTTTGTGGGGGAAACCCCGACTACACGAAGCATTGGAAGGACTAGTTCTTGTTTCTAATAATTCCCCAAGAGTGGGCCATTTCCAACGTGTGGGGCTTTGTGTAGGTCTACGTCATGAGCGAGGTGGGTCAGCAGGAAAAAGAAAAAGAGGAGGCGCTGATTGTCCTCATCTTGGAGAAGGTCGAAACGTTTTGTGTAAAGGGGTACTACTTGACCCCAGAGCTCTTTGCCCAAGGTGGGTGGGAACCGGCCGGGGCCGTAATGGTGCCGGCGATTCGGAAAAGGAAGCCGAGAATCTTTGTTATATGGGAGCCGTCCCGCAAGTCAGCCGAGCGGGGACCAGGCAGCCCTGAAAAGGTTGACGTGGGCTGGCGGAAATTTGAGTAGGAGGGCTCAGATTTTGTTGGCCTTATTGGGTCATTCCCCTACATTTATCCTGCCGTCTAGCATCATCTCACATCACCGAAGTCGGCATCCTGGGCACAAGAGGGAGCGGCTGAGGCTTTGTCAATTCCTGCAGTTGACCTTACGCAGTTTGGGGTCCCCATCATCAACTATCTGTTGGTCCTTCCATCGGCGCTATTGCAGGAACCCCCTGCGAGGACTGCCAATGGAGCCTGCAATGGAGGTGGCCATCGTGGCCAATGAAGAGGAGGCAGCTATCATCATCGATGAGTTCATGGGGGCGGCACGGGAGGTTGTTGTTGATGTAGTAGTTGTTGAGCTTGATGCCGAACCCATGGGTGTGTTGGAGGTTGTTGACGCATTTGCCATGGGGCCCCCAGCGATTGCGGTCCTGAAACCCGTCGTGGTCTCCGATCAACCCGAGGGGGCTGACGTGGGACCCCTCATGCCTGAGACATGTGAGGGTGGATGGGTGGAAAGTCTTGCACACCCAGAGCCCCCAGCTATGCCCGTGCTCTGGGTTGTGCAGGACCCGTCCGACGCCATGGAGGAGTCCTTCCTGGAGGTATGATCTCCTCATTGCCCAAGCTCTGATTTTGTTTGCTAATTTCCTCCATCCATCTGGCTTCTACTTAGGCAGGGCTCACCGACTCTTTTCCTTTCCTTTCGTAGAATATGTCACTGGTTCGCCCTGTTAAGGTGGGTATGCTCCGCCGGGACAAACTCATCTGTTAGCGGGACAAGGGTCTTGCCAGTCGGGCCCAAGCCTTGCTAGACACCACACAAGCCACAGCTCAGAGCAGGGAGGACAAGATAGCTGGCCTAAGGTAGGAGTTGTCTGCCTTGAGAGGAGAGATGGTCCTTGCCCTAGAGGAGAACGAATTGCTGAAGAGTGAGCTGTAGGTGGCCCGTAGTCACATCTCTGAGCTCCAATCTCAAAATGCTCGCGTCGAGGCTGACCTGTAGACTTTGCTCAACCCGAGGGAGATCGACCGAGTACTGGACACCAAGTTCTGGGATGGCATTCGCCTATATCGCCGGAAAGCGTTCGTGGCAGCCCAGAATGTATAAGGAGATATCTTTGACCCTAGGAATGACAACGTCCGGGATCGGTCTCTCCTTGCCGACTTCTTGGAGGAAGCCATGCCTTCACATACCATAAGCTTTGTGCAATCTTTTTTGTAGTTGAACGAGCTATTTTGTACTCCCCGACTTACTTCATGAATGGCATACATTCTTTTAGCCTTTTTTGTGTTGTTGTCTGTCGTCGTCTCTATGTGGTACGATTTCTTTTGTTATGTCAGCTAGGTTGTTTTGCCATCATCGCCACTGCTCTCTTTGGGAGCCATTTGTATTGTGCTCAACCTTTACTAAAGACGTTGTCACACCTTACTCCGGTAGGGTGCTTTTCCCAGCAAGTTAGACATCGCTGCACATCCATGGTAGAGCCTTGCAAGGGTTGGATGGGTTTTAAGGCTACAACAGTTGGACTTTGGCGGGATCTTAGGCCATCGACCGCACAAGATTGTACCGACACTCGGCCCCATCTGGGGGTGTCATAACTTATGAGTGTATGATCCTAACCCACCAACCGTCATTAACTGAGGGTGCTTTCTCCCTCAGGGGAGGTCGTCGCATGCCTGCCATATAGGCCCCTGAGGTTTCAGTGTCCGTCTAGTAGGGGGCTTCCAGAGCCCCAGGCCTGGTTGTTCATCCGTTGAAGGGACTTTCAGCATAGAGTCAAATTTCGTAGTTCAACCGTGCAAAGGAAGCTTGGCACGGGGCCAAGATTTTTTGACCATCTTGGGGTCTATTCACCGGTAGACGAACGTTCTCCTAACTTATGATCAATCTAGATCTCTTTACTTTATGAAATGACACGCATGCATACATTCACATAAACAGTCAAACAGAAAAGAGAGAAGGCAATAATTTTATTAACTGAAATATGATACATGTACAAGCATTCAGGACAACGCGTGCAAACCTTACCTGGGCATGTCCGAAGAGTATTGATAGTATCTCTTAAGGTAGGTGGGATTTCAGGTCCTAGGGACCAATTTTTTGTCCTAGGTATGCAATTTGTACGTCTCGTTCCGAAGGATTGCTCAGACAAGGAATGGCCCCTCCAAGTTTGGGGAGAGTTTATTCCTTTGAGTAGTCTTGTCCGTTGCCTCTAGACTCCATAGGACCAAGTCCACAACCTCGAGCTGACGAGCCTTCACCCGCTTGTTGTAGTACCACGCAATACATTGCTAATAGGTTGTCATCCTCAAGGGCGCCGCATCACGAGCCTCTGGGAGCTAGTCTAGCTGCTCTCTAAGCCTCTGGAACTGCTAACTCGATCAAAGCATTCAATCCGGCTAGGCAACCCAACTTCCATAGGGATGACCGCTTCAGCTCCATGTCACAAATTAAAGGGTGTCTCCCTTATCGATTCCTATGGTGTTGTTCGGCATGACCATAGCATGGATGACAATTCATCTGCCTAGGAGCCCCCTACGTTTTCCAACTTCATCTTTAGCTCATGTAGTAGTGTCCAATTTGTCACTTCGATTTTGCCATTGGCCTACGGATTCGCCACGGACTTGTGGACCAACCTAATGCGTAGGCTCGCACAGTACTTAGTGAACCACTTACCAATGAATAGAGTTTCGTTGTTGGTCACTATGACCTCAAAAATTTTGAATCGAAAAATAATATTATGGTAGACAAAGTCCATTACATTGTGCTCGGTTATCCGCGCTAGACGGTGGCCTCGACCCACTTAGTAAAGTAGTCGATGCTAACTATGAGGAATTTTCTCTGGTTGGACGCTGGGGGCACGAGGTCGAGGATATCGAGCCCCCACTGTGCGAAGGGTCATGGTGTCTTCAGGCTCTGTACCTCCGTGTGTGGTTGATGGCTCATTCTTCCACGGACTTGGCAGCTCTCACATTTTTTGATAAAATTGATAGCATCATGCTTCATCGTGGGTCACTATAGGCCCTGTCGTATAATCTTAAATGCGAGGTTCTTTCCTCCGACGTGTGTGCCACAAATGTAGTGGTGCACCTCACCTATCGCGTATTCGGCCTCTTTTGGTGTGAGGCATTTCATGTAAGGGGTTGAATACCCCCAGCAGTACAAGCTCCCGTCGACAATCATGTACCACGCGGCCGTCATTTTATGCATCTAGCCTCTTCCAGGTTCTCCGGTAGGGTGTCGTTCGTCAGGTACCTTCTGAACGAGGTCATCTAATTGCGCTGTCGGCCACTTGCAACATCTCACACTCCAGATCGTCGATGCTCGGGGTGGCTAAGACTTCCCGCATGCTCCTGGTGTACTGCTCCTGAGATCCCATCGCAGCGGCCCTAACCAACTGATCTGCCTTCTAGTTCTCCGTCCTTGGGATATACACTACCTCGACCTTTTTGAACACCAGAGCCTAAACCCTCGCCCTAGCTAAATACTTGGAGAACAAAGCATTTGACGCCTCGAAAGTCCCTTGGATCTGGATGACCACCAACTTCAAGTCGTTGTAGACGTCTAATACCATTGCTGAGCACTCCTTAGCTAACCTGAGTCCCACAAGGACGGCCTCATATTCGGTGACATTATTGGTTACTGAGAATCTAAGTGTCAGAGAGTACTTTATCTCTGAGCCGTCCGGAGTTTCGAGAACTTTGCCAACCCCACCCCCTGCTTGTGTTGATGATTTGTCGACATGTAAGGTCCATATTGGGGCATTCGAAACATCTATGCCTCCAGTCTAGTCGATGGCATCAAGAACAGGGGTTTTCATTTTGACCACGAAATCCGCGAGGGCTAGACCCTTCAAGGCCAGTCAGGGTCAGAATTTTACGTCAAAGTCACCCAACTCTGTAACCCACTTGACTAGTCGCCCAGCCATCTTCGGTTTCTGCAGGATCCCTTTCAGCACCTGGTCGGTCAACGCAACGTTCCTGTGGGCCTAAAAGTATGATTGCAGCTTTCTAGCGGAGTTGATGAGGGCTAAAGCAATCCTTTCGGCATGCGAGTAGCAGGACTCCGTGTCTGTCAACACCTTGCTTACATAATATATGGGTCGTTGCACATCTCCTTGCTGATAGATGAGGATCGAGCTCAGGGTCATGTCTGACACCACTAGATAGAGGTACAGCTCATTGCCCTCCGAAGGCGAGGTCAGGAGTGGTAGGTTGGAGAGGTATTCCTTAAGCTCGTGGAACGCCGCCTCGCACTTGGAAGTCCTTTGAAATCTGGTCGCCTTCGACCATCAGATGGCCTTGAAGAACAACAAGTACTTTTCTGCCAACTTTGTTAGAAACCGAGAGAGGGCGGCAAGCCTTCCTGTGAGCTTTTGGACCTCCTTCGTGGTCCGCGGTGGACTCATATCAAAGATGGCTCTTATCATCTCTGGGTTTGCCTCGATATCCTACTGAGATACAATGAAGCCAAGGAACATTTCGGATGCCATTCTGAACACGTACTTGGCCGGGTTGAGCTTCATTTTGTGAGTTCAAAGTACATCAAAGGTCTCGGCCAAGTCGTGGACGTGGTCACTAGTGACTTTACTTTTGATGAGCATATCGTCCACGTACTCCACCACGTTTCGTCCAATCTAGCTTCGAACATCTCGTTCACAAGACGCTTGTAATAGAGCCAGCGTTGTACAGACAGAAAAGTATGACCTTATAGCAGTAGGTTCCTTGGTCAATCATGAAAGAGGGATATTCATTGTCGTCCAAACTCATCCTGATCTAATTGTAGCTCGAGTAGGCATCCATAAATCGCAGGAGTTCGTGGCTGGACGTGGAATCCACCAGCTCGTTGATCCTCGACAACGGGAACAATCCTTCTGGCAGGTTTTTATTTACGTCAGTAAAATCGACGCACATCCGCTACTTGAAACTATTTTTCACGATGATGACATTTAACAGTCAGTTCGGGTACTGGATCTCCCTTATGAATCATGCATCGAGAAGATTTTTACTTCCTCTCTTATGGTGATCAATGTTTTGATAGAGTGGTGCTTGCGCTTTTACCAGATGGGTCTGTGATTGGGATCGAGGCCAAACTTGTGGACTATTACTCCAGCCGAGATCCCAGACATGTCCATAGAGGGTCCATGCAAAAATATCAAAATTCTACTAGAGGAAGCTTCTGAGCTGGTCACGGACTGGCCTCAGAAGGGAGGTGCCGACATGTATGCATTTCTTGGGCTCATTGGGGTCCAGGGAAACCAAGTCCGTCGGCTCACTAGATTGGGCCTGTTGCTGGGTGGACTCATCTCAAAATTCTAGGTCCTCGGTTGGTCAGCTGAGAATGGCCGAAGAGACGTGGGTCACGTCCGTTCCATCGTCTAGTCATCCAGTGCCGCCCCTACTCCATACGGCATTGGGAACATACATTCAGGTGGGGGTCAATGTCACCGCCACGAAGGCGGTCAGGAATAGTTGACCCAGGATGGCATTATAACCCGACATAAGTCGACGACCAGGAACGTGAGCGTTCGGGTGGCTATGCGTGGTGAGTCCGATTGTGACCTCAAGCTAGACCTTTTTCTATACGGGCACTAGCTCATTATCCATGCCGTATAGGGGGCCATCGGCTGATTTTATCTGATTCTTTTTCAATCAAAGTTTTAAAAATGTGTCAAGGTACAATAAATTCTGAGAGCTTTTATTTTCAATGAAAACTCATTTCAATTGGGAGTCTAATGTACCGTCTGAAATGATAGCAAATATAACCAGAGGGTAGGAATGGATGGTCATTACATGAGCCATATCATCGTTGTTAAGACTAATGATATCAATCTTAACCCATACCCTCGCCCACTTGCTGCTCGTGCAGCCTCAAGACGATCTTGGGTGCCGCCCTTAGCCAGTCTGCTCGAAACCATGTGAACCACTCCGACGGCAACACGGTTCCTCAGCTGCTCTTTGGCTTCGTCGCCCACTATCTTACGGGCCTGCCCCAGGCTTCTCAGGAACCATGTGAGGTGCCCCCGATGGATCAAGTTTTTCAGCTCCTTCTGCAGGGTGAGGCATCCTTAGTGGTGTGGCCTATAAATCAGTGAAAATGGCAGTACTTGGTTTGGTCTCCGGCCCCTCGGTTCTTCAGTGTCTTGGGCCACTTTAGACTCTTCTCATCCCAAATCTATATCAAGATGTTTGAAAGGGTATTGTTCAGGGGTGTTAGGGCCAGGGGCCTGTATTCCCTTTAAATACCCTACTCAGACCGTTACTATTTTCAGAGTTCCCAAGAGCGACTACCGTCTCCATTTCTCTTCTTTCCTACAGTTGGACCTTCGGGTTGTCAGTCCTCGCGTTTAGGATGCTTTGCTTTATTGGCCTCCTTGGCCACTATATAGGCCCGAGCGTCCCCAGAAGGTCTGGGGACGTTGGTGTACTAAGTGCTTGAAAAACTGCCCAACCACTAGTGTAGCTATGAATGCACTCAGCTTCATCTCATCGAAGAGTTGTGGGATTCGGTAGGCCTCCACGGTGAACCGGTTGAGGAAGCGCTTCAGGCTCTTGTTAGGCTTCTACCGAAGGGGATGAGGTGTTGAGACTACTTCTCATCTCTTCTACTGGAGGTGAACTGACACAGGAAACTATCGGCGAACTCATCGAACTATCGAATAGAGTTTGACTAGAGGCCGTGGAACCAGAGCCTAGCATCCTCCTTAAGTATCAGGTGGAAGTATTCGCACATGGTGTCCTCGCTCACCCCATGGAAGGTCAGTAATGTCTAGAAATAATCTAGATGGTCCATCGGGTCCATACTTCCATTGTACACATCCAGTGTTGGCATCTTAAATTTGAGGGTGAGCAGCTATGTCTGGTTGTCCATGGTGAATGGCGACCTCCTCAGGTCGACAGACTGTCGGCTAGCCTCCTCTTTGAACACGTGCTGCCATATTTTCTCCACTTTTTCCTCCATTCGATGGGAGGATCTGTTCCTCTTAACATTGAGAAAGTTCCTAAACTCAGAGTTCTCCAGGGGCGCGCAGGTCGCGGCGGCTAGCAACATGCAGTGGTCGCATACTGCATGAGCCCTCTCCTAGGCTCACGGGCCTCCGGTCACTGCGGGAGTTGCAGGGATTCCGCCGCTCCAGACTTTCCTTTAATGCTTCCCTACTTGGGAGGCTCCATGGTGACATTTGGGCCTTGCTGCCTTAGGCCACCTGGGTCCCGACGTCGTCAGGTTTTGTTGTTCTTGCTACCAGGAGCCCTGGCCCACTGCCCCTTCATCCGGAGGTTAACGCTTGGGGACCGAGGGGAGGAGCTCCTAACCATTGTGTGCCAATTCGCGCGCACAACATTTGGAGCATCTACTTCATGTCTCCTACGTCGGCGGCCAGCTTGCGTACATCAGGTTCTGACTGCTGGCCTGCACGGCTACCCACTGAGGGGATATTTCCATGGGCTGCTGTATCTCTCATTGGCGCACTAGCTAGTGGTCAAGTATTGACCATTTTCTGATTTCTAGTGAAAACGTGATGATAGGTGGATAGACTTGTTTGTCGTTTTCATAGATGGTGCCAATGATGCATACTTAGGTCCGGGTTACTGTGCTTTGGATTTCTTACATAGGGTTGAATACAAACGGGTCCGGTCTCTGCGTCTCTCATCCTAATCCCTGTGTACCACAAATAGCTAACAAGAAGTTAGAGGATTGACGGGACTTACTCTCCGGTTTATCTTCCGACGCTCAAGTCAGTAATATTTTCAAAAAAATAGAAAGATGCGAGAGTATGAAGGTGTGTGAAATATAAAATGCAATGATATTAGTATGCAGGGGTGTGAGTGAGAATTAGAGGATGCTTGGGCTCCTTTTATGCACTTTGCGAAGTAGCTCACTATAGTCACTAGATGGGAGCAACGGTTTTGGAGGAAAAACGGCCAGGTTCTTTTCTTGTTTTCTGTGAGTCTAGACTCAAGTTTGTATTTGAAGTTTTTGCTTCTATGACCTCCCTTTCTTCGGCGAAGGAGAAGGGTAATTGTAACGGAACGGGTCTTATTTTTTATGACATTCCGTTAATTTTCATCCTTAATCAAATAAAACTTATACGCTAATATTCTAATATATTAATTTTTGTAAAACTTTTGGTAGAGTCTCCCCTAAATATGGACAAAATTCATACACACAACCTGTATAAATTATATAAATAAATAAATCTCAAAATTTTAACCTACAACACATCCACAGAATCTATACACAGGATCAACATCTAATGCCATTCATTCATGACTCTAACATAGTACTTTCAACTACTATATTGTATCAAAAGAGGGATGTCATATAGGTACCTGTATCAACCCAACGTCATACCTACAGAAGCATAACTAAATCCATACACAAATTTGCGGAAGCATTGTCATTATACAACAT
>JAOVVI020007841.1:0-14594 GCA_028571085.2 Nepenthes alata
ATAATGGGTATCGACACAAAATACCCACTCAAATTAAACAAAACATCGAAAGAGAACGAGAAGTGGGTATGAGAACACTTGCCTCGACGCGTGCGTTCACTTTTATACCTAGCTCTCGGACGGATCTAGACTCCCTGGCCTCGTTCGCACTCCTTCTCTCTCTAAAATTGACACCCTCTCTCACTCTAAAACCCTAGCCCTGCGCAAAAATGACGAGGAGAGAAGGCACAACGCGTATTTATACTACGCGCACCGCTCGAGCGTAGCTCGAGTGGCCAACGAGCGACCGCGCCACTGGCTGTCCACCGCTCGAGAGCAGCTCGAGCAGCCAGCCAGCGGCTTCGCTTTTGGTTTTTCTGCTCGAGCTCAGCTCGAGTGGCCAGAAGGCATGGCTCAAGTGCCCAGCAGGCGCAAGCCTGCTGGCAGGGCTTCAGCAGCCCGGACCCAAATAATTTTTCTAATTTTTCTTCCGACACCAAACCTTAATCTTTTCATAGGATTAGTATTGATCATTAACATACTAATCACCTCATTATTATCGAGCTCTTAAATCCGAAACCTCACACCGAGAGGCCCAAAGGAGGTCAATTTTTGAACCTCGGTTACATCACCGAGCGGCCCAAAGAAGGTCGAATTTTAAACCTCGGTTACATCACCGAGAGGCCGAAAGGAGGTCGATTTCTGAATCTCAGTTACATCACCGAGCAGCCCAAATGTGCTCGATTTTTAAACCTCGGTTACATCACCGAGCGGCCCAAAGGAGGTCAAGGTTAGAAAATTAGATTTTTCAAAGATGGCAAGTCGACAAAGTCAAACAAACAGCGTCCGATCAGAAACATGCCGGGGGTTAAAAATTTCAAACCACCCGGCATGGGGGGCTAGTGATGGGTACAGTATAATCGACACAGGAAAAAAGTTCAACCGCTTTATCCAATCCACATGCAGTTATAACTGGCGGTTATCACCGGTGATTAATTATGGATAAGATTCAACCATTTCAGCGGTTGACTATGGATATGATCATCCGTCTATATAAAGACCTCATATCGATGAGAAAAGAGAGGGGAGGAGAAGAAAAACGGGAGAAAATTGCAAGGTAAATGGCTAGAGAGATAATTTATCCTATCCAAAAAGAATATTGAGAAGAGAGGAACGGTCTAAAGGACCAGAGGGGGAAACGGCCGAAATGGCCAAAGAATAAAGGGCCAAAAAAGAGGGAGGAAAAAGGAAAAGCTTTGCCCATCTTTAAAGCCATGTGCTCCGTCCAAAATATCTTACATAAAGAGCCATCCCTCATCCCAGAATGGGGGAATCTAAAAAGAAGAGAATTCTCTCTCTATTCTTGGAAGCATGACTTCCGTCTATGTTTAATCCACCACATATGTATCCTCCATTTATTTTTTTATATTTTTGGAAAGATATCTGATTTGAGCGTCAGAGGTTTATGGTGGGAGCAATTCCTGCCGACCTCTGACCTCTCATTTTTAGTTGTATTGTATATAACTTAGATTTAAGATTAGGGATATGGATCCGCATCAGATCAACCAATAAGAAAATCCGATTTACGATTTCTGATCCGTAGGATAATCCAAATTTCTGATACGTAATAATTTTATAAAAATCTTATTTTTTATGTATTAGTTAGTTTTTTTAAATAAATAATTATTGTTTAATATTTTTTAAAAAAATTTTAAAAATTAATTAATCTTAATTATTTTAAAATAATTAAATTATAATTATTTTTTAAAAAATAAAAAAATTTAAGATATAATAGCTATCAGGCAAAATGGCTCCCAAGTAAGCGGACCTCTGACAATCTGCTTAATTTATGCCTGCTATCTTCACCTTATTTACGGGTTTGCCCCAATCCTAGCGACCGCGTATTTTAGGACGCGGTTGGAATATTTTGGGTGATTTGAATAGTCAACCCGTCAATTATCTCAATAAAAAATATTAAAAAATAATTAAAGGATATTTAAAATATATTTAAATGATTTTCTATTGGCAACAATTAAAACTATTCAATGCAGTATTTGTTGTTTTAATTTGTACTAGGTAATATTTAATTAAATTAAATTATTTATACAACTTTCTAATTACCATGTAAAATTGTCCAACAAATTTAATTAGGTTAACAAATAAATTTCAAAGTTAGATAATTTTATCTTTTAAATTACATTGTTTTTGATTTTATGAATAGTGTTATGGAGCCATAATTTCAACCCTTTTTAAACAATTATTTATGTAAAATTATATATATTTATTTTTGATATCAATCTAATATTATAAATAAATAAAAATAATTATTATTTTATTTAATCATGTTTAAAAATGTTAAAAATTTTGTCTTATCATCTCTCTTATTTCAAATTGTTTTTTGATAGTAAAATTTAACAAAACGGCGTGGTTGGTAACAGAGAGATGCGTTCTTTGTTAGGTATATAAAGAGGGAGGGAGGGAGAGAACAATGGCATCAACAGAAAAAACAGGGGGGTGGTGGTGGGTGTCGTCTGTTCATTCTTCACGCTTCACGCAAACTCGCCTCGTTGGGAAGAGAGAACACCCATTCATTCATTCAATCCATATTGGATTAAATAGGGTTATTTAGATCCGCCGGAAATTTATACTTCACCGGACTCTTTTTTTGTCTTCTATCTTTCCTCCTTTACATTTCAACTCAACTCCTCAACCTTCGTTTCCTGTGAAGTAAACGTCTCAAATGGCCAGCCTGATTTAGAAAAATCCCCCCCCCCCTTTTGGGCTTTCATTTGAGGATAATGATTGTTCATTTATAGCGTTTGATAAAAAAAAAACCTCAAGCATCTCAAGATGGGCTCCAGGAAAAAATCAAGTGGTTCTTCTGTTGCTTCTTCTTCCAGAGCTGTTGATTCCTCGATCGCAGGTTTGGGCGTCTATGTTTCCATATTTCTTGCAGTGATTAGGGCATTTATGTTTATTTTATTGATTTGATGTAGTTTACTAACAAATTTAATTAATTGGAGTGCGTTTTCATAAGATTTGCTCTGGTGTATATATTGCTCCGAGATATTTCACTTAGGTTCTGATTACTTTTATGGCTGAGATTTAATTTTGATTATGGCAGGGTTATATGTATCTTACATGAAATTAGAGTTTTGAAAGAGAAATTGAGGGAAAGATTTAAGGGTTGGAGTTGATAGCGGATGGAATATGTTGCCGTATTTACGGGAGGTGGAGATTTTAAGTTAATTTTTGGTATATAACTTTTCCCACTGTCCCAGGACATAGAATCTAGCTTTTATGTTGTGACTTGTGAATGATGGTTTTTGGAGTGAAGCAATGTGGATCGAGTTGGGCCTTTGTAGATTCAGTCTATTGTAGTGGAAGGCTGAAACTGAGTGGAAAATCCAACACCCAAGGCAGGCTTTTTGTTCGATGATTACCGTGAGCCTTTTTCTGCGACTGCATGCTTGCTTGCCAATAGGATCTCAGGTCTTTGTGGTACATAAAGGACAGCCTGATACATTAAATTTTTGCTATGCTCAAATTTCAAGGAAGGAATTTACTACTATAGATCTATTATACGCAGTCTTTCCTTACGTTATGAAATGAATAATTTTCACGCATGAATCTGTAATCACCATACCACACAATGACTACTTGAAATCTTGTGCCAAAATTTCCATTCTCTCTGTGCACATGTGAATCACATTATCCCCTCTCTCCCCCAATGTTCCCCGGTGGGGAGGAAGATTATATAGAAAGGTCAAAGAAGGGCAGGTAAGGAAAGCACTGGATAGTTTGGGGATTTTTGACATTTCATGGAGTGGTATAGAAAGAAGGGTCAATTTCCTGATCAACAGAAGAAACACGGGGAGGAGTCACTTTGTTTATCATTATGGGTACATCCGAATCTGCATGTTTGTCTTGGCCTAGTGAAAGGATTAGTCGCATATGATAGGAGACATGATTTTTGGTGGAATTTATCTTTCTCAAGAGAAATAGATTGTAGAACGTGTACTAGATATGATTTACAAAGAGAGGCATCAAATGGTATTATACATCATTTTGTTTGCTAAAATTTTCCTTTCTTGTGAGATGTTGAGTGGCACCTGAGCCACCTCTTGTGTCTTCCTAGACTAATTTTTATGAATTAGGGTTGTTGTAGTGATAGGGGACAATCTGAAGTTACATAATTCCAATGTTATCATGTACACTTGACTCGTTCAATGTAGTTGGTAAAACAAAGAAAAGTTTGATGACATTAATTTACTGGCATGGCATATTTTTAATACTTATGACCAGGGTAATTTCCTGATAGTCCTGAGTTCATCTAGATTGTAATGTGTCAAAGGGCCTGTAATACTGTGCTTAAGTCATGGTTGGAACATACAGACTTGAATGCATTATGGACTTAATGTGATGAGATGTCAACATTTAGGCCCTATTTGGAAGCATAAAAATGGGAAAGAAAAAAATGGTGGGAAATTTATGCAAAACTGAGTTTTTATTTGGTTATTTACCTCCAAATTTTCCTTTTCTCCCAATTTTTTTCCAAATTCTAGATGGTAGGTAAAGCTTTCTTCTTGGTGTTTGTTGCTGTGTTGGGCGACAAACAGATTCAAGATATAAATATATGCAGGGCTCTTTCTCCCTTTTTTTTTCCTGCTTGATTTTAGATCCATAATGGATGTTTTAGAAACATATTAGCACTGACATAACAACAAACTTGTGCATGCTCAGGCAAACACAAATGGAGGACAAAAGGGGGGGGGGGAGATAGAGGATTATTAACCACTTCATCTAATAAAATGAGGAATGGAAAACTGAAGGATAATGCATATCTGAACCGAGGGTATGACCTAGAATAAAGACGCCTCGAGGAGGGAGCTTGATATGGATGGATAATTTCAAGGCCTTACGCACCACAAACAATAAAAGTGAAAGGTATTGGGTTGTGTTCCTAATTAAATTTCTCCAATGCCTAAATCAGTTCAAACTTAAGCCGATAAAAGAGGGATAGAGAGCTACCTACTCATTTGGACTAGGCCACAAAACAAGAAGAGGCCAAGTTGCCAAAGGAATCTCCGTTGTGGAAATGGAGCCTATAAGGACGTGGGTTTCTTTTGGCTCATAGACAGCAAGGATCCCGTGTGATGCTTATTGTGATAACTACAGGAGTCCAGTCATTGTATAGAGGACTAGTGTCTAGTGGAATATTTAAGAATTGTCCAAGATACTTCTCAAGATAAGTACCCAGTTCCAAGTTTGGGAAGAAATTCGACCAAGGGTTGGATGTGTCTGGAGTTTGGCAGAGTAGGGGCACCTTGGGGCTCTCTGGAATCGATCCCTTCAAATGAGAATGTCTTGCATTTGTAGGCAGAGATCGGCTAGAGCCGTGGGGCTACATAATCATCCCTTTATTGGTCCCATATCCGGATTGTAGGTAACCGATACGGCTGTCCATGGCCCCTCAAGGCCCCATGGGTGTAGCCAATCAACGTTTTGTCGCTTGGTCTTGCCTTTAGACGGGGCTGGCAGTGCTTGGCATGTTGCGCGGCAAGGCTTATCACATAAGCTGTCAATTGTCTGCATGGCTTCGTTGGCCCACGTGGAGATTATTCTTGCCTGTCTTGGAATACTCTTGTCTGGACTTTTGTATTTGTAACTGACCACAAGGTTTGTTCAATGGAAAGAAGGTGAAAATCTCGCATGCAACTCCTCTCGGGTTTGAACTCTCATGGGTCGATTTTATCTGAGGTGGTGCCCTAGCCTCACCATTATCTTCCTTAGGTGATCAACTGGCTATGGAAACTTTTACTCGAGGGGGTGCTCTTGGCCTAGTAAATATCGCTTATTCTGGTGTTTTACGGTCCTAATAGAGACGTACCCAAAATTTAGAAAAAAAAAGTAAAAGAAATTAGACTGAACATCTGGGAATCAATTTACTCATTGATTTTGGTTGGATGAGGCATTATTTGTAAATTAGTTAGTTAAAAAGAGTATGTTCGATGTTGGGTACTATTAACTTAGATTCCAATATTTGTTCTATTTGCTATAATGTTTTTGAATGGATCAGAATTTGATGAAGATTTTCACTTTTGTACTTTTGGGGACAATTGTTAGTTTCTAATAGTACTCATTTGCACAAATATTGAGCAAATACTGCATTAAATGAACTGCAAGATCTGAATTTGATAGCAATTATCTATTTTTAATTGTCTGGTAAATCAAGGCAAAAGTCAAATGAAATAGTTTGACTGACATAAATATACTTCATCCAGGTCTCCTTGAGAAGCATCAAAAGGAGCTAGAAAACTTGACACTAACTACACAACCTTTCAGAACGTTGAAGTTTTTCATTTTGGCTGTCGTTGAGTATCTCAAGCAATCAATTGCATATCTTTTGGCAAAAGGTGGTTGGTTTATGCTGTTGGGTACTTTGGTAGTGGCTTCTGGAGCTTTTCTTGCAACTATTGAAGGTTATCATGAAAAGGTTTTGCCCTCAGATTGTGAAATTGCTTTGTATGGCATAGCATATAAACCATTTTTGTTGCTGAAACACATGCTGCAATCCTGTAAATGATATGAATGTGTAGAGATTCCAGTTTCTTGTTACCCTTTTTAATTAAGCACGTGTGATATTACCTAACCAAGCTAGTGATTTTGCCAGTTTTATATGCTAAAATTAGGTAATGCATAATGCACAAATCCTTACGACATTGAGGTCATGACTGATCCTTGTCATCTATGTTTGACATGAGCGATTTCAATTCAGTTCATCAATGGTTACAGGCTTTTAGTTGTTCCCTGACAGTTTATTGATCAATGTTGTTTAGGTGCTTTAATAAGCTTCCTGGTTGTTCTTGCAGCATGTGGATGAGTTTCTTCACTACAGCCAGTTCGTTTTGTGGTGGACTTCCTTAGGTGTTGCATCTTCAATTGGTCTGGGTTAGTATATTTATTTTTAGGAATATCATGTCGTGAAGTGTTTCTTGTATTTATTTTCATAAATATCATGTCAAGAAGTTGATTCTGTCCACTATGATGGGTGTAGTTAAAATAATTGGATATTATTGTGTGTAGCTTTAATAGATTTGCATCAGCGTTTCTCTCAGCAAATTGTGTGCCAAAATTGATTTGTGTTTCCAGCAAAAGATGATAAATGCAATGATTTTAGTAACAGCGATGAAGATAGGATAAGATGAGCAATTACTTGTTTGCTTAAGAGGGTGTATGCAAATTGTTACATGTGACAGCACGCATAAAATATCTGAAATATGATTTCATGACCTTTCTAGAAATGAGTTGTATCATCTTGTTACTGATGGTTAATTGTACTAATTCTTGCAAATCTAAAGAAATAGGAAGAAAAATGATAATGTGTATCATGGTCACATTAAAATTCTAGGATTGTGTCCGAGTGAATGTGCTGATGTGATCATATCATGAAAGAACCAGCAATTAACAGATAAATGGTCTTGGAATTGGGGCTTTGTTAGCGACATGCCTTGGAAAAAATGGTGTGAACCTGATACCTAAAAAATCATTTGACGCAGAAAGCGAAGTTTTGTGGGCAATAGCTGAGTATTGTATAACTAATCTCTCGTTGTTCCCCAATTGATACAAGAGAGCAGTGCTATCTGTACACTATAAGGGTGTTCTTATAATCGGCGTTTAATATCACGATGAAAGGACTGCCCCTCTCTTATTAAATTCAAGCTTTATTTATGAGATAGCTTTTTCCAGGATCAGTGTTAACTCTTAAGGATGTCTATATGGAATGACGCAGAGTCATCTCTTGACTGACTGTATGCTATTCACAAGTGTAGGGAATACCTTTTGGGATCTGCATGTTTCAGAAACGCTGACATGTGACCTGGTGGTCATTTTAGTTGTTGGTACGACTTCTTGCATATTATAGAGTCGACCGCACACAGCAGGCTTAAAGTAGTCCGACCTTTCTCCGAATCCTGTTATAATAAAAGTTTTGTGCACTGGTCTGCCCCTTTATGTCTGGGAGATCTATCTGCACCTTGTTGCTATGCTTCTTATTTTTATTGTTCCTGGTGACAGGTCTATATGTGCATGTTTTTTGATTATTACATTCCCCTTATTACTAGAAGTTTTTAGAAGTTTTGACATTCGTCTTTATTGTTCCCAGAGACCTAAAGTAATGGATATTACTCCTTGCAAAATCTGTTTTGCTTTATCACCCCCTGTAAGTCTATTGAGAGAGAATTAATTGATCATGGGTTTTGTTGTATGTTTTAGGAGCATTTTACATGCTTTAGGTTGAGCTATGAGAGGCTGTTTTAAGTGAACTGTTGGAGAGAAATTTGATTTACTTCTTTGCTCTCTGTATCACTTGTAATAAATCATACTTAGAACTCACTAGCGATTTATACATTTAAGTTTTGAGCTTGGAATGCCACCTGCCTTGATTGTAATATTTTAATCATGTAAGGATTATCTTTTAGATCTCACGTCAGCTTCATACCATGTGGTATGTTCAGTTTTGCAGTTTTTGTTGAACAGCTCTCCTGAAGATTTGGTAAGAATGTGTGAGCTGGCATCATAAGAATTGATAAACCCTTGACCTTGTTGATGAAAATGTGCTATGCTTCTTTCCTTCTATGTTCTTTTTTCTTTCTTTTCTTCTCTCTAGCGAGGATATGTGCTTAATTGTTGATTCATCTGATCTGTGGCAGGATCTGGTTTACACACATTTGTTCTATATCTAGGTCCTCATATCGCCCTATTCACCATAAAGGCAATGAAGTGTGGCCGAGTAGATTTGAAAAGTGCTCCGTATGATACCATACAGTTGAAACGAGTCCCTTCATGGCTCGATAAGGATTGCTCAGAATTCGGACCACCATTGTTTAAATCTGTTCACAGTTCACGGATTCCTCTCAGCAGCATCTTATCACAAGTTCAGTTGGAAGCGATTTTGTGGGGTGTTGGAACTGCATTGGGAGAGCTTCCTCCATATTTTATCTCCAGGGCAGGTTGGATAATGAATAAAACAACTTTAACTCATAATTGCTGAAGTCTCTATAACATACTAGATGAAGTAGTTCCTGTGACCGATGAGGTTCAATTTGCTGTCCAATTTAAATTAATGTTTTGAGTTATGATTGTCTAATTGCTGTTTGTCTTGTAAGAAAGATGCATTTTATGTTTATCTTCAGCACTAAAGGAACGCAGTCTTGAAAATGAGTATTGACACGATGGTAATGTTTCTCCTTTTACACCTTAAGGCCAAGGTTCAAACCACAGAATCCGCCTTTTTTGCAACCTTTCCTAGATTCTACAATGTATGAGCCTTGTGCATTGGGCAGTCCTTTTAAAAGGAAATCTCATCTTCTATACCCCCGACCTCAAATATTGCTTGCCTTCTAAATGGAACTTTATGGTTAAATTTAACCTTTTATCTGCTTTGCTGGAATCTGGCAAAGAAAGTTACTCTGTTATTGGGTAACTATGGGACTGGGCCTTGGATTTGGAAACTTGTGGTCTTAAGGAGTATTCCTTTTCGAAAGGGAGAGGTGTGAAGCTCTAGATTTATAAAATTCCCTACCCAAAAATGTTAAATGAAAGGAAGGGAAAAGTTGTAACTTCTCTTCCCTTATTTGCAAGTCAGGAGAATAAATCAGAACCCTTCACATATTTCTTTGAATTGTTTTTGTATCATGTTTTATCGACAGATTTCCCCAACATAATGATCTTATAGCCCTGGTTTCTTTCAGATTTTGCGTCCACTATATGCCATTGTTTAGTCTGCCTGTGATTTGTTGACTCTTAGTCTTGATTGTTCTTAGAATTGAAGAAAAAGGCTCATTTTTTGTTTTAGATGCCCCGTTTTCATTGAAACAGAACAATTTTTGACATATGAGAATTTTTTCTGTTGATTTTCAACGTTGATATTTATTTCATACTAAAATTCTCCTCGGTGGGCATCTTCTATTAAATCTATGGGATTCAACATGACAGCTAAATGATGATTGAAATATTTCTCATTATTTTTGTAGCCATAATAGTTTGGAATGAATGCCTGTCTCCAAATTGTTCATTATAGTGGAATGGTGGAATTGAGTTTCTTGATTAGTATTGCATCTCATCCATCGGTAGACTGTAAAAGTCATACTGGCATTTGAGGGCATAGGAAAGTATTGCCATTGCATGCATTATTCTTCTAGTAGTAGGTATGATTTGGTAGGATGAAGTACCTTTCTATTTTGCTGTCAAAAGCTTATTACAGTTACCCAAATTTTTTTGCAGCAAGCTTGTCCGGTAGCAAATTAGATCCCATGGAAGAATTGGATGCTTCTTCAAGTGATGATAATGGATGGATGAACACTCGATTGAATCAAATCAAACGCTGGCTTATATCTCATTCACAGTACTTCAACTTCTTTACAATTTTACTGCTTGCTTCGGTTAGTTTGCTTACTCCCTTGTATTTTTGAAACTGTCAAATTTTACTTTTACAATTACTTTTTCAGTTTACATTATTGTTTACTATAAATTTTGCTCTGCAATATCCTCTTAGAGTTCAGAAGTTAATCTTTTTTTGACCATGCACATGTCATATCCTTGTAGAAGTAGCCGGATTTGACTTTTCACTTGACCATAGTTTGGTATTTGCTCAGCATTTGTCAAGAGTGATCCTCCACAGTTGGAAATTGCAGTTAAAGCGATTGACAAATGGCTAGGGGGTAAAGGATATTGATGAAAAATTATGAGAAGGATTGGTCAGTGTTCCAGAGACGAATGCTTGGAGAAGACTGAAATCCAACTTTAAAAAGAAATCATTATAAATATATTTCGCTGTCAAGCTTACTACTAAAAAAGGATTTTTCTGTTGTGGTTTTCAAGAATGCAGAAAAAGGTGACTTGAAAAATTACTAAGCTAGCTCAAATGTCTAATTTGTATTATATGTGCAAATGAAATGATTGGCTAACATATTTGCTAGGAATTTTTGTTTAGAGGTATCTGAAATCCAAAGTAAAAAGAATTGTTCAGGAAATTCCACCCGATTCAAAGGAAAATGAAAGTAGAAAAGTATCTTTCTGTGGAAGGCCCATAAATTGACCATGATAAAATGGAGCTTTTGAGGTAGTAAAGTTGCATGTAGCTGCCATGCCAAATTCCTTATTTATTCTTCCCTCCTCTACAAAGGAGATGAAATAAGAAAATAACAATTTATTCTGCAAAGATAATAAGAAAGCATTTGATTTGAGCAGGAATAAATTTCCATCTTTGTTGCATAACATGCATATGGAAAATACAAGATTTCGATTTTGTTTGTCATGGAGTTCTTGCGATTTATTTTTTTCAATCCATGATTGTTTTCTAGCTTTCATACTTAGATCATGCTGAAGTATTTTCAGAATCAATCTCTTTTATTCAATTTATATATTGAAATTACCCATGCAATTTATCATTAACCCCGGAAAAAAATTTTCAGACCGTAGTTCTTCGATTAGATGCATGTAAAATCTATTGGCTCTCAGCATGTCCATGTTCTGGATGCTAGTAACCTTAATATATAGTATGTTGTAGTACATCTTCGTCGGTTAGTAAAACATTGACTCAAACAAAATTAATTGAATGACTTTTGGACTTATGAAAAATGATGGCCGTGTATGCTATAAATTCAATTTAAAAAATAATAAAAATCAGCAGTAAATGATGTGCTTGCTTATTCATTTAGCCCAGGAAAGAACAAAAGCAGAAAAAATTCTGCTGTCGTAGACATGGTCTATTTATTCTACTAAATAGCAATGAAAGTAAAATGAGAGAATATGCATGTCTTCCAAACCCCACCTCTCCTGGTACATGGTAGATGGGGAAAGACAAATATTTGGAGTGACATCTTTTAGACATTTTGGGGTAAGGTGACATTCCATTCGTCTAATTATATTAACGGACTTGCACAATAATGGATAGATGTTGTGAGGCCTATCGGTACAAATATTTCCCGTTACTTAAGCATAATTGTGCTCTGTATTTCGTTATATATCGTCTGATAAACAAAATATAGACCGTTTGACCCAATATTATTTGAAATATCGGCCAATATCAGTAGATATTTGGCTTCAGGTTTTGAATAGCAAAAGAATATGTTCACTATGTCCGATGTTGATATATAATATCTGATACGATGAACACTATTTTGATCCATGCATCCAGGGCTTTTTAATTAGAAATTATTTACCCACATTATAAATTTCTGCTTGTTAATAAAAAAATTATGTTTCAGGTGCCAAATCCTCTATTTGATCTTGCCGGCATCTTGTGTGGGCAATTTGGAATTCCCTTCTGGGAGTTCTTCCTTGCAACACTGATTGGAAAGGCCATAGTAAAGACTCATATTCAGGTTTGTCACGTTTCTTCTCACATCCTATGAACAACTGGATTACCATTCTTAACGCAAGTTCTGCTCCCTGAAGTTTGTGCTTCACGTTGCTCGAATGCTCTCACGGTCATAAGTATCCATTTTTTTGCCGTTCCAAACAGAAAACCAAAGTATTTGTTCAGGTCTTTAGTGGAGCTCACATGTTCCTGTCATTGTGTTTTATTCTTTCCCTTCACCTGCAGACGGTTTTTATCATCTCCGTTTGCAACAATCAGCTTCTAGATTGGGTAGAGAACGAGTTGGTTCGCGTTCTTAGCCTTTTCCCTGCTTTCACCTCTCTCCTACACAACATGCTCACCAAGTTGCATTCCGTCAAGGATAATTATCTGTCGGCCTCTCCTCCCACGGCTTCCAACAGCAAGGTGATATTGTGTTTTTTCTTTTTTCTTTTTTTTTGTGGACTCGGTTAATTCTATCCCAAAACTCAGCCTCTGATGAAATTCTGTGTCTGCCTCAGGCGAAGATTTGGGGTCTTTCTTTTGCTTCAATATGGAATACGGTGGTGGTGCTGGTGCTTGTTAACTTCTTTTTCAAGATTGTGAATGCAACGGCTCAGAGTTTCCTCAAGAAACAGCAAGAGGAGTTGATTCGGCCACTACTAAGAGAAGACCGGCAGCAAAGCATTGAAACCACCAACAGCATCTGACATTAAATGTACCTCCGATATCCATCTTCCTTCGAATCCCATCTTTAGATTCTTAACAGAGAGTATTTACCCAGTAAAAATGGCGGGTCGATTCATTCTCTGTGTTTTATCACAGTGGACAAGATGTTGTAGTGCACTATTGCTGTATTGAAATCTTGCCATTCCTCGGTAATGCAAGGCAGGGTGTTTGCTTTATGCTGTGGGAGAATAGCTTTCCATATTATAATTTAACCATTTTGTAATGGGTCACATTTCCTATGTTCTAATGCAAAATCGTCGTAAAAATGACATGTAATATAAAGTCATGTATAAATGCCGACCTAATTTCAATATAAATTTAATTTTTTATTTTAATACATATATATATATAACATAGATTTGGGGTTTCCAGTTATGCATGTAAGTACTTTGCCTAAGTTTGGCAAATGATTATTCAGTGTAGGTTCTTATTTTTGTCTTAGTCGCCTTAAAATTTTGAAAATTTAAAATATTTATGTTCTTATTGGTGTTTTATTAAACTTTTTATTGAGATAGATTATAAATTTAAATATTTTCTAATAGATTCTATTAACGACTTAATTGACAATAAATATTTCAATATTGTCAAACTTTATTTTTTTAACATGAAAAAGGTGCCTTGTGTTGAATTTTTGGATTTCAATAAAATCCAAAAATCATTGAAATTTAATCAAACAAGTACGTGAGTTAGATTTGGCTCTCCTCTTATTTTCATGTACTTTTTTAAATTTCAAATTTCTTGAAAATGGGACATGCCATTTATTTATTTATTTTATTTATTTGTCTATCTATTGGTTGGAATTATATGGCTAACCTGCCTTTCGCATTTATGAAAAACCTCTGGGTGGGGCTCGGCCAATCAGGAGTCGTATTAACTAATGTGGGCCGGTAGCTTGAAGCCTTAGGGAGCGGTTGGCCTGACAACTGGCCGTGGGTGGACATTTGACACGGCCATAGCATTTTTTCCGAGGTTGAGGGTAATTCTATTTTTTAAAAATTAAAAATTATTATTTTTTACGTATTAATTATCCATTTTAAAATAAATAATTATAATTTAATAATTATTTTTTATATTTTAAAAAATAATTAAATTATCAACCATTTAAATTAAAAAATAAAACTGAAGCATTTCTCATCCCGTTTTGCCAATGCCAAGGAGTAGTCAATTATATAGTAAGGCATAATTTATTTTTATCATTTAAATATCTGATGCAAATAATTTTATATTTTTTTAATAATATTTTTTATAATTAAAAAATATAAGATTGAATATATAAAAAAAAAAAAGCAAATCTTATTATAAAGACTCTTGAGTACAAAAAAAATATAATATTTATATCAAAACTCAAACCTACAAGCTTTGAATACCCGTCTTAATTTTTTATATAAGAATATCATATCCTTAATTATTTATTTAAAATTTTCTTTTCGTCATCCTTAACCGATAATTAAAATTTATATTCTAGAATATTCTTTAAGAATATTCTTATATTGTTATAGAACAAAATACACATCTTGTCTATTTT
>JAOVVI020007842.1:0-14594 GCA_028571085.2 Nepenthes alata
GGTATAGATTAATATTTGTCATTATCATCAAATAAAAGTACATATATTCTCATTCTTTAGCTTATATGTTCTAATTACTTCATCTTTTTATGTCTCTGAAAATTAGAATTTTCATTATTTACAATTCTAATAGAATAGCACTGGATGCACTTAATATTCAACGTTCACATTATTTTTAAATTTAGTGTGATATGTAGTCTTATTTATTCTAATAATTTTAACTGCAAAGCTCTATAGAAAAGAATTATTCTCAAATATAAATTTATTAGTCTCTTCATTAAATAAAAAGTTATAGTCACTCCTTAACTCATAAGATCGAGTTGTTTTTTTATTTTAACATATTTTTTAAAGTTAGAATTTTTATCATTTACAAGTTCCAATAGAGTATCCCTAGAGGCTCAAGGTTTTAAAGTTCACATTGTTTTTAAATTTAATATGATGTATAGTTTCATTTACTCTAATAATTTTAACTATAAAACTCTTTATGAAAAAATATTTTCAAATGTAAATTTATTATTCTCATAATGATTTTCATCCATTGTTTCAATAGGCCACTTGTTACTTTCACCAATCTTAATTTTGCAAATTCTTATTGGTATTTAAAAAGAAACAATTATTTTTTTTGAACAAAAAATTTTAAGGCACTTAAAGTATGCGCCTTGGGCCTCATAAAAAGGCATGTGCCTTAGAACCTAGTCGTGCACCTTTTGGAAAGAGCCTCATCCATTTATGCTAAGGTGTCAAGGCTTGAGCTTGGAGGCTAGTCGTGCCTAGCCGCACATGAGTCGCACCTTTAACAATACTGGATGTTTGTCTCTGGCATTTATTTATTGGATCGGCTTTACAGATCTTTTGGGTCTTAAGAATTTAAAATGAACTTGTACTGCTACAAAATAAAGTCCACACTTGAGTAAAAAGATAATGGTCATACACTCAGTTTTCTTTTTTCACGGTGTCTTTGGTTATAAAGTCAAGACCTATTTGTGAACTTTTACCTAACATGGTGGATTGACATGCTATTGCAACACTTTTGACTCAGATGAGTTCAATAATGGAAGCCTCCATCTATAAGATTATCTTTAAGACAATGTATGGAGTGGGCATGTTCTAAATCAACACTCATATGATGGGTGTGTTAGGAGGCAAAGTTAAACTATTCTTGGGCCTACACACAACTTCAGTTGTTGGGCTTAGTGGTTCCTTCACAATGTGGAAAATAACCAAGTACATGCTGGTAGAAAGTCAATTGAGTGTCTTAATGTATGCATGTTGTATTCTTTTATGACTAGCTATGCTTGCTTTGTTGATTGATTGCCATCTAATATATTTTACAGGAGAAGGACGCCATAGATATAGAAATTCCCAATATTCGATGGGAAGTTTTTGAACTGATGATGAGGTAAGTCTATCTATCAACCAATTTTCTTGAACGGTAAAGCATGTGCATTTTTGACAGTTGGAATGTCGCTGATTCACCTTTATGGACTTGCAGATTCATATACACAGGAGCAGTGAATGTCACTTTGGATATTGCTCAAGATTTGCTGAGAGCTGCTGATCAGTATCTGTTAGAGGGTCTAAAACGACTCTGTGAGTGTGTGATTTCCCAGGTGAGCAGAGAAGTTCATCTCTATCTGCTGATCTCAAGTTTCTATACTGACCTCTGTTTCGTCCTTCCGATTAGGACATCTCTGTGGACAATGTTACTCTCATGTATGAGTTGTCAGAGGCATACAATGCAACATCCCTAAGGCATGCCTGCATCCTGTTTATCTTGGAGCAGTTTGATCAGTTGAATTCAAAGCCATGGTAAGATACCCCTCTCATCCTTGCATTTTTCCTTCTTTCCTACCCTTGCTACCGTGGGGCACCGTTCCACATCGTCTTAAGTAGAGTATAAAATCTCAACTGTTTGGTCCTTTACTAAGTGCTGGATTTTGCATATTCTCTATAGTAAGATTTTACTATATCCTAGCTTCATAATCTCTCTCTCTCTCTCTCTCTCTATATATATATATATATATATTCTTGAGATCCAACGTGAGTAACTATTGTATTAATAAGAAGAATATTTGGGAACTTGAGCAGCATACATAGTAAAATTCTCCATCCAAACTGTAAATGAATCTCAAAACTATGAGTTCCTAGCAAGCTTGTGAGCACCTTGGTTGATTCGTCTGAAAGCAAGAGAAACCAAATTCCCTCATAGCATTGTATCCCCATCAATCTGTCTCGAAAATGACCTTTCACAGGTACGAGTCTCTTGCTCGCTCCAGTGACCTACTAATCCTTTCACCTTATGTACTGTGTCTGCAGTTCCTTGTAATGTTGAGAGGCTTGAGCACATTTCCTAGGGTTTTTTCGTGTTGCAGGGAAGTAACTTTGCAGTTGTACCAAGTCTCTCTCTTCTTTTATCTTCAAAACATGCCACATCTAGTTTACCTTGTACTACAGCCCTTCAGGTTTTTTCTATCTTCCTTGATCATTGAGGATCTTGTCACAAAAGGGTTTTCCACGTTGTGGCCATCTCTGTATTCATCAAGTCTAAGAGAAAACTAGTTGTTCAACCAACAGTGGGTGAATATTGTGGCCCTCCCAAATCTTCTGATTTCTTGTTTACTTGATCTGCTATGAATAACAAAATTTCCAGTTCACAATTGCAAGCAACAATTGCTATAACAGAAAGAAAATCTCTGAAACCCTTTTACTACTATTCATCAAACCTTAACCCTAAGCTTGAGATAAACTAAACTTTTTAAGTAAAGCGGCACCAGCACATCACATGCATCGAAGTCTGGGCATCTCATTTCCACAGAATTTGCAGGGTTTCCTTCAGCACCTTCCTCTTAAGCAGATTATCCTTGGTTGGTGTAATTTGATCAACTGGCTTCTTGTAAAGTTGGACTTTGTTGATAATAATGGTTACTTGTGGAACAGAAATTTTAATGGTCTCTGCTTGTTTACGGCATGGAGGAGTGCTAGACATAATAACTGGTAATTGCTGAGAATAGTCCTAAAAAGGAGAAATAATGTCACTACTTGTGTGGCCACTGTATTTAAGTCGTTAATTATTGCATTATATGTTCCATGATTAAAAACAAGAATGGTTTCTTGCTTCCAATTTCAGTCTGTCTGAGCAATTGGATGTTTCTTCCTGTTTGAAGAAGGTTAAGTTAGTTAGAACTATAACATTTAGTAGTTGCTTGCATCAGAAGCTTGCCTTGCTGAAGTTTCAACACACTAGATGTAATTTTAAATTCTTACTCAATTAGAATTATTGGAGTAGGATTCAATTCGGTCCAGGTCATGTTTGTATATTTTGTATTTATAAGCCCTAAACTATTAAATGTGAATAAGCTGGCACCTCAGAATATTGACCTGATTTTGCAGACGCATGTCCTATCATAACAGACATGAATTTTAGATAATTCTATGAAATCCCTGTTATGCAATAAGTACACATTATACCCTTTTTTGTTTATCTATTTTTGGGGAAGTAGGTTTTTTACCCCATTTTGTATTTGCTGAAAGTTTTTGTCATCTTCCTAGAGAAAGAGTTAAAATCCAATTCACTTCCTCTTAGCACCCATTGAAATTTCAGGAAAATGCTTTCCCAGCAATAGTTGAGGAGGCGGGTAGTTGAAATAAACTGTGTACTGATTGCCTCTTTGCAGTTGCTGAAGAGGGGCAGTTTTGCAAAACGTGTATACTTTCTCAAAAACATTTTCATGTACTGGTTTTTCGGATATGAACTCTTAGTGGGACTAGAAGCAACTAAGCTGCAAGAGTAATTGTAGTATATGATTGAATTGTTATAAGAAAATTACATATTTGTTCCCCTGCCCCTCGTGGTTAGGCTAGATTTCATTAATTGCTTCACATTACGTGCCGCTACCCTAGGCATTTCTGGGGGGGGGGTTTGTGTATCTGAATAGTGAATTATGGGTAATTATGATTATTCACCGTTCATATTTCTGGTCATATAGTTCCTAACTAATGTTTCTAGCCCGCTACAATTATTAGTTGCCTACAATTAAGCACCTTGTAAGTAATTGACTAGGTTGCCTATGTAATTAAATCTGCAGGTATCTCCATCTGATCAGGCAAATTATACCTGAGATCCGGAGTTACTTCCAGAAAGTTCTCTTCAAACCAGGTCCAGTTTGATTGCTGCAGCCATAGGTGGTTCACCTCTAACTGAGATTTCTGATTGACCATTTTCACTCAAGACAGAATGTACATGAAATAGTATAAGCCTCTTACCATTTTTTTGAGCGGCTAGCAGAGCAGCATTTCCTTGACATCACGGCCTCAATGTGCAACGGACTCGTCGTCAAATTGCCAGATTGTGTATTTCACTTCGGTTGGTTCTTGCAGTTGTAGCCTTAAATGTATTTCTATTCCTTAATTTTTCTTCCTGTGTTGTATTTTACTACTCGATGAATGAATTGCTGACCCCATGTAAAACCTGTGGCAAACAGGCACTCTGATGATAAAGACTGGAAATATTCGATTAATTTTAGTCTTTGGGGTGTTCAAAAACTTCATCTAACCGATAATTTGAACTAAAACCATTGATATTGAGCTGAAGACGGAGCAACCAAATTTGCACGGGGCCAAAAGTGAGCAGCTCTCTGCTGCTGACTCTCTGGAAAGGGCTTCGTCTTGAGTGGTACTTCTTTTTGCTGTAACAATAGCACTGAGAAATGCATCGTAAATTGAACGGTGGCTTTAAGTTTGATAATTTAAGATTTCTATTTAGTTATTGGAAGTATTAGAAGTTTGTGAATTTGAAGTGTTGAAAAGGAACATTTTTACCCCGGAAGTTTAAGAGGTAGTAATTAAAAATTTTAGGCAGAGAAATGTTGATTGGTTTCAATATGAGAAGCACCATTTTAGTATTCGTCGGTAGGGTTGATATTCAAGGTGGGTTAGTGTCACATGGGCTGGCTTACGAGGTAAATAATTGCCCGCACAATAACAACCGGTAAACTCTCTGACTGTTGCAACTGTTAGTCTTTGCCCTAATCAATCAACCACTATAAGGCTCACTTTGGTGGAACTCCTTTGATGCCTTCAACACGGCCTAGAGTAATTTTCGCAACTATGCTGGATACTCGGCTTGCATGCCTACTACTTTCTTACCTGCACCCGCTTGCCTCCGTACATTCGAGGGGATCTAGTTCCCCTCGCATGCGAGTGGTTGTGTGCCCAACATGTATGTTGAGTTGGATGATACTACTCAAAGTTTTTATGTTAAGTTGTGCTGACTTTTTGGTACTAAACTACATTGGTAGTCACATGCCAAGCTACGATAATACCCACATTCTGAGCTATGCTAACACTTAAATGTCATACTAGTTAATATTCAAGGATTGAATTTTTAATGGTGAGTTATACTGATATTCTAATATTAAGCTGTACAAATATCCTATACTATACCTATTTTTCTGTATGCTTTATATAACATTCTATGTCTTGAGTTGTGCACTCGTGCATCTGTACGTGCTTCCTCGAGTAGGCATCCCATTACTTACCAAAAAAAAACAAAAAAAAGAGTAGATATCCCATGTGCAAGATTAAAGCTAATGCTGCCATATTTCTTAGTCAAATATTAAAAGGCTAGTCGTTGAGAGTGATGTGTGAATTGTTAGTCAATTTAACTTTTAGCGATATCATGATACTTTAGGGCAACATATTAACTGCCCTTGCAATGTTGCCCACCGTGGAATTTGTGGGCTGCCTTGCGGAGTTACGAAAAATTCCTTCACTGTGTTTATTTTATTTTATTAAAAATAATATATATCATGATTTTTAATAATTAAAATATCCGTATTACAATTTCTACCCACTCTGCGGCGAGCCCCTCGTTCCTGTCCACCAGTGCCTGGGTGGTCTTATCTCCTAACTTCCTAACTCCTAATTGGGGCAGATTGAATTGCCTGCGAAGATAGGGAGGGCTACGGTCGCATTTAATAAGGGTAAGTGCCCGACGAGGCGGCCGCGGTCTTCATTTTTACGTCCCAAAATACTGCTGCTTCTTCTGCTTTCGCAGTGACGAAATGCTAGCCCGCCGCATCCGTGCAACTATCGCCCATATTCGCCACTTCTGTGTGATAGCAGAGTCGGCCGAGAGGGTCGTAGCCGAGGGCGCCGCCGCTCCAACTTCTGGCTGTGGAGGCCGAGACACACTGGGGCGAAGGCTGTTCTCCTTGACGTACTCGAAACGCAGCGCAGTAGTAACCATGGCGAAATGGAAAGAGGAAGGTCACACCATCCGCAAGTATGAGCTCAATCGAATCGTACGCGAGCTTCGCAAACTCAAGCGGTATAAACACGCCCTCGAGGTTATCTCCATTCTCTCTTCTCAATGTGGATCTCGATCGCAAATATTATGGCCTTTTTTTGGTGGTGGCTCTGTTTCCAGTTTCCGGCTGCAGTCCTTAGTTTTAGTTTTTGTTTTTATCATTCAGTCTGAGTTGATTCCTTGGCATTTGAATCCTTTGTTTCGTTAGTAAGTTTTGTCAGGCGTGATTTGGCAAATACCGAAACGAGTTATTTCGGAATGGTAAATCATTTTTGCCATTGAGATCAGTTCTGATGATTCGTTTAAGCCCGTGGTCTAAACAAAGACAAAAACAAATCAAAACACACGGACTTGAATGCCGCCTGGAGAAATAAAATGCAACTTGCAATTGGTGGTGCACTGGAATTGATAAGGGTGACTTGGTCACTTCCCAACTTGATTCTTACCTTGTTCATTCTGTTCTTTTCTTATCCTTGATTCTCGTGGGAGTGAGTTTGCTCAAAACTCTCATATTGGGACTTCGATGACCTAGGAGGAGAGGTTCTCTTTCATAAAAATTACGAATGCCCTCTAAAGTGAAATACTATATAAACTTGTTTTCAATGCGAAAAAATGTTGCACATTCCCCACCTGTGATAATTGATTGGGGTGACAACCTTGAAAAGCTGATGAAGCACAAGTATGAGGGGAGAGCTCATCCTAAAAGGACCCTCTATGGAGGGAGAGCTCCCAAACCTATAAGCTGGAGATTATGTTTCAAGTCCCCCGATGTGGGACTCGCAACATTTTTCCCTCCTTCAAGAGCCTCCGACTTCGGCGGCTCACTTTGGGACGCTTCATTTAACTCCGGCACACCGGCAGTAGGTCAGCTTCTCCCACGTAGCCCATCCTGAAAGCCGGGGCCACTCTCAACGAGAGCACCATTGATATAAGCACAAGTCCGAGGGGAGAGTTTACCTCAAAATGATGCCCTATGGGGGGAGAGCTTCCCAAACTTATAAGTAGGAAGTTCTGCCTCAAGCTCCTCGTTGTGGACTCGCAACCTACCCGTTGTGGACTCGCAACAAAATCCTGGTGAATGCTTTTAGGCAATGAAATGCTCCTTGGTATGAGTTTTGAGCAAGTTGAAAGGTCGTGTAGTTGGGCTTCTGACGAGGTTTTGATATAATGTTTGGGTGATGAATTTGGCAAGAGTTGCAAATTCTGCTGCTCGTATGATTTATAGACCAATCAGCTAAGTGTTTTTGTCATCAAGTGGTGCTTGTGCCCAGTTTTGAATTGTTTCCTATGAAATTATGAACCTTAATGGCTTCCTCTTTAACTAATTGAGCTGTTTCCTTCACCACCAAGCAATCACCCCTATTTTTACTCGCCCCCTTGAACTTATTATAATTTACCAATTGTAATTTTTTGTAAAATTCTGTCCAAGCCATGATGAGCTTAACAAGCTATTCTCTCTTTTGAACTCTTTATTTGTGAAATCCTTTTAATCATGTGATCCTCACATGGGATTGCATGAAATTGGTGCAAACAATATCTAGGATAGCAGATTAACGTGGAATAAAGTACGTACATTGGACATTTAGTTTCAATTATCATCCTGTTGTGCTGTGTAGAAATTCAATGTGAAACCTTTGTAATGATGCTGTTACCCAAGTACAATGGTTCATAGTGGAGACAATTGACGCATGCATTGTTATTTGTCAAACATTGATCATGCAATTGCAAGGATAACTATTTGTGGTTTTGCAATTTTTTGCTATTTGACAAATTTTGTGATGAAAGGCTGCAGACTCCAATATTTATGGAGGGTTGGTTGAAATTAGGGTTTGTATCTACTATTGTATGATGAAAAGTTGAAATAAATCAGTTTGTTGTTGTATTTCAATTTAGTTTTTGCTTCAGAGTCCATTTTTTTGCCTTGTAGATGTGTTCTTAGCTTCAAATGCTATTGTGAGAAATTAAAGGATGTGAAACACTGTAAAACTTTGTTGGTACGTAGTTATTTTCTCCATTTTTGTAGAATAGATTAAGACAAATAACCCTCAGCCCTTCATCCGTTTGTAAGGCTCTTTACCTTATTTTTTTTTCCCAGATGAAGAGCCTTATTCCCACCATGTCACGAGATTGATGTAGGACAATTATTGGTCTATATTGTGTTTTTTGGCTTTTTATGCGGGAAAGAAAGAAAGAGAAAATAACCCTAGAATCACGTAAGGCTTCTAACATTTCCCAGTTCCAAAAGCATCACACCGGTTGCATGGAATTGCATTATCATCTCAAAAGAGAAGCAAGCTTGGATTGTACGTGTTGTTCTTTGTTTCCAATGACTCTTTAAACAAAAATATCCAACCGTAGGATGTTTGGACTCAGAACAAAATTCTTATTTGCCTGAAATTAAGAAAATTACAAAAACACCCCTAATAGGCTGCAGTTTTTAAAATAAAATGTCCATTTATATTGTTTTATCCTCTGCATGAGAAAAATATGATTTTTCATTCTTAAAACGTCAGGGGGAAAGATTAAGTAAATCCTCCTTAAATCCAGTGTTGTTATGTCTAAGGAGTAGAAAATAGAAAATGATGGTTGAGCTTGCTCCAAAGGGTTAAACCGCATTTAGGAAAGGGGTTATGTGACAAGTATATTCTCAGGGTTTGCTAATTTTGGAACTTACCTTAATCTTATGTTTCTTTCAAATTCATTGCCAACGTTTTTTGTGTTAGGCCAATTTTATTCACTTGTCCGTTTCCATCCAAACTAAGCATGTTCTGTTGTAGAAATTGTGGATTATGCTCAAATTTGTAATTAAATGGGCCCTACCATGCAAGCTAACCAACTGAAAATTGATAAAAGGAAAAAAAATCTTAATGTATTTGGTGGTTGTTTTTTTCCTTATAAAAGGATTGTGTATATTGTTTTTGTAATGCAAACGTTAATTTGAGCAGTTGGCTTTTTCCCTGACTATTCTTAATTTGGATGGAGTAGATATGTCTAGTGAAACAAAAGAAGTTGGGAGTAAATTTACTAGAAAATTATGTTCAAGATAAGATTGTATAAGTTGAGAATATATTTGATATATAACCCTTTAGAAAGGGGCATATCTTATTTTTGGTGTTCAATAAAGTAACTGAAATCACTACCACGCAATATTTTCCCCTTTATCTTGTCAGCTCTATTTAATAAAAAAACTAGCAGTGGAACCAAGTGGAATTTTGATGAGCCCTTCACCCTGGCAAATTGCTAGTGATGTGTCTTGCAATCTTTTCCAGTAGTGCGTTGTATTTCTCAACAATGTAAATTGACATGCCAAATAGGTTTGCGAATGGATGAGAATACAAGAGGACATCAAGTTATTACCAGGAGATTATGCTGTTCATTTGGATTTGATTGCAAAACTTCGTGGTTTGAATAGTGCTGAGAAGTTTTTCGAAGATCTTCCTGAGAAAATGAAAGGACAGCCTACTTGCACTGCCCTTTTACACACGTATGTCCAGAACAAAGAATTTGAGAAAGCTGAGGCTTTGATGGCTAAGATGTCAGAATGTGATTTTCTCAAGTGTCCTCTTCCTTATAACCATATGCTGTCCATGTACATCACGAATGGGCAAGCGGAGAAGATTCCAGGGATAATTAAAGAGTTGAAAAAGAATACGTCACCGGATGCTGTCACCTACAATTTGTGGCTGACTGTATGTGCAGCTGATACTGATGTTGCAACTGCTGAGGAGGTCTTCCTTGAGATGAAGGCGTCAAAGATTGAGCCAGATTGGCTCACATATAGTTTGTTGGCCAGTTTGTATAATAAGAAAGGGCTAAATGAAAAAGCAGCCTCCTCTTTAAAGGAAATGGAGAAGAAGACATCTCGGAAAAATCGAATTGCATACTCCTCACTCCTCAGTTTGCACACCAATGTTGGGGACAAAGAGGGGGTTCGTAGAATATGGAAGAAAATGAAATCCCTGTTTCGAAAACTGAGTGATGCCGAGTACAACTGCATGATTTCTTCACTTATCAAACTCGAGGAGTTGGAAGAAGCTGAGAAAACTTACGGCGAGTGGGAGCCACTTTCGCCAACTGGTGACTCCCGGGTTCCAAATTTACTGCTTGCAGCTTATGTCAACCAAAACCAGATGGAAATGGCCAGACTTTTCTATGACCGGATGGTGCAGAAAGACATCAAACCGAGCTATACGACTTGGGAGCTTCTTACTTGGGGCTATTTGAAATGCAAGCAGATGGAGGAAGTTTTGAATTGTTTTGAGAAAGCTGTTGGCAGCGTGAAGAAGTGGAACCCAGATGAAAAAATCGTCCGAGAGTTGTATAAAAATCTGGAGGAGCTGGGGGATGTCGAGGCGGCTGAGAAATTGCTCGCCATCCTCAGGAAGGCTGGGTATGTGACCACGGAGATCTACAATATGCTTCTTCGAACTTATGCCAAAGCTGGCAAAATGCCGCTTGTGGTTACCGAGCGGATGACGAAGGACAAGGTCGTGTTAGATGACAGGACTCGGGCACTTCTTAGTCTAACTAGCAAAATGTGTGTAAGTTCTGTTCCGAGTTGTTTATCCTAGGTTGAAATCAACACAACACATGAGCTGCCCAATTCACAGGATTTACGCTGCTGGTGAGGTAGGTAAATCAAAGTGGGAAGGGGATACTAACCTCAGACGCGGTTGTGGTGAGGATAAATCGTACCCTCTATTGATAATTTTGCCCTTCACTTCTCTGACTGAGCTATGCTAATTGATGACCAGGGTCATGCAAAGATCTGAAAGGGTAAATTTGGGAGTAGCAACGCCGTTCATAACACAACTTTACTGTGACTTTGTCGGAAAAAATAATCCGGCATCTATTATATGGTTTGATTTAATAGGGGAAAGAAAAATAAAGAAAAAAAGACTGCTTATTTTGTAGAATTATAGTAAACACGTAGGAAAAGATATTGTTTTTGAAATCGAAAGTTGAGCATTGAGTATTTGTAATTTCCGTGAGGGAGGAAGCTGTGGGGGACATGTCCAAGTCTTGCGCATTTATGCAGTAAACCATTTAGTAGTTGTGTCTAATCTCACTGTACCTTCATTTGAATATGAGTTTTGCCACATTCTCTCTTATAATTAGTATATATATTTATCTAAAAACATGCACTCATCTCATAATGTAAAAATATTCGGAATACTATTTATAAGTTAAAACGCAAAAAAATATGTATTTGCTATGTGAACAGTAAATTATTAGTAAAAAGAGATGCTTTTTTGTTGGTTTTTTTTTTTTTTTTAAATAAGTTGGATAGAAGGGTTGTATCGTGATTTTAAATGAAATATTTTCCTTTAAATATATCAAGAAAAATAACATAATTGACCGACGTGGTTCCGCAACTAACTGTGATTGGGCTTGGCGGGGCCGAAATGGAAGAGTTTGGTTAGGTGTGAGCCCAAACCTAAACGCCGGCCCAAACTCACATTTTTCAAATGCCTGACTGGAATATGCCGCCAGATAGAAGAGTTTTTTCTTTCTTTTCTTTTTTTTTTTCTGCACTGGCCGACTATTTATCCTTGCTTCGACTCTCTTATTTTCTGCTCACTTCTTGGAACTTTGGTAGAGGAGAAATGCATAGAAGTTGTGAGAGAGAGAGAGAGAGAGAGAGAGAGAGAGTGAGAGAATCGGGCATGGAGGACGCTGAATTTGAGGTGACTTCGAGCGGCATTAACGGCTCTCTGATCTACAATGTGGTCTCCGACGTCTTGGCCTTCCTTCTCTACATGCATCAGCAAATTCCCTCGTAAGCTTTCCTACGCGCTCTCTCTCTCTCTCTCTCTCTCTTTCCCCTGTATCTTCACATGTGATCACTGAGGCCTTTGGTATGTTCATTAGTTGGTTAATTTTGATGGATTTACCTCATCTTTTGGAGAGAGTAAAATTTGTGCGGTGTGGAATGTGAGTTTGGATTTGTAAATCTGGTAGGAATATTTGCTTCCCGCACGCTATCTGACCCTAGAATCTTTTTCAATCGTCAATCATAGAGGTGGCGCTATTCTCAGTAACTCGAAGCTGATGAACTAGCACCTTCAAAGATCCTTTCCCTTTGCCACTTCCCGTTGATTAATAGGTTTATAGATTACTACAGGCTCAGGACATGCCGCCTATACAGTGAGATGTTATTTTTTCAAAAAATTAGGACACGTTTTAAAATTCATAATTTTTCATGAGCATATACTATTTTATACAAAATTAGCAATCAATACCCACTTAATAATTTCTAATTGATCTAAGTTATTTAGCTATAAGAAAGCTTCAAAACACTTAATTTATCAAATAATAAAGAATTTTCGCCATCTCTCAATATAATAGCTTCTAGATTCTGGAATTACCGCTATTTGAAATCTCCATAGCAAATGCACGATCACCGTTCCCACACTATCAACATTCTCTACCCTAGAGTTAGAAAACCTAAAGGATAAGCCAAATGTTCAACAAGTGATATAATTAATAATATTAGAATTTAATAAAACATATCGTATAAATATCAAATATATATAAGAGTAATAATCACATACAATTAGCCATCAACTATCTGAGACTGAATACTGTATTGTAACCATAGCTCAAAAACTATAAGGGCAATTGAACATCAATGATGCAAATAGAATTTTACAAAATCTTAATATCAATAAGGATATATATTTCATTAAATCTATCTCAATAGATATCTCAACTATATGAGATATCATAATAATCTTCTCGGATATTATTCTTTCATTGTGAATCAATGATTACGCGCTCACTACCAATGGTTAGGTAACATCTATGTGGTACTAATGTTTGCAAGTTTAATAAGTGACTAACTCTATGGTCTTATGATACCTTTCCACTTATGGTACACAAGTATTGAATTCAAATCATGTGATCAATATGAGTAAGCCCAAACTATGCCACGCTCGTATTCCCATAGTGTAATCGGGATCCATGTCGAAATGGGTATAAAATTCTCTGTCTTGATTCACATGTCAAGCCCAATACTCATTGGTATGATATCTATTGGTATCTTAACACGTGTTAGTCATAGGATTATAAATATTCCTCCAAAAAAGTATAAACATTAATCTATCGGGATATGAATATCAGTATTAAACTATAAGCTACACCAAAGTTTCGCGGGTTCCATATTCCTTGAGATTATAAAATTTTATATAATTTCTTTTACTTTAATCATAGATAACAAGAAGGCCACGAATGCGATCTAAAATAATGCAAAGAATGACTACCGAGAAGAGAAGGAAAATCCATGAATGTATTAAGCATTTGACCTACCATTAAGATTCCATTTGATATTTACCGTACTCACCGGGGTACTAATATTATTTTTGAGGCTGTAAAAGTATATCTTATTTTATCATTACAGAACAAGACTCGTGAAATTCCAATTTAGCTGGAAACGACCCTGCACTACTCAAGTGCTCCTACATCGGTTTAAGAGAATTGAGGGATAAGCCATTGTATTCAATAATAATGCATTATTCCTATATCTTGCCTACAGTTAACAAGTTTCCCCAGATTTTACATGACCCATTGACCCATTCAATTTTCTAAGTATTCAGTAACAAATTGTAGCCTGGACCTTGGCATCAGCTATGTTAGTTTTCATGCTCAATGTCACATGTTCGTTAATCAATTTCTACATTTTCGGGTAATTGTGATTGCAATTCGTCAATATAAAATTAAACTTAGCATGTCAAAGAGTAATCACAACAATGTTACTATTATGAACATATTTATACATCATATGAATGATTGGTTTGGACATCGATTGTTGCATCAACCAAACATGGATTGAGACCAAAATCAGTGATCGACAATATCTTTTTGTCATTTGATTTTTACCACTTCAAGAAATTGAAACCAATATTCAACAATATGATATTAAATTACGCATTTCATAATATACTAATAATAATCTCGAAGGTATGAGCACATCAGTTAAATATACAGACAGTTAGTTTGAAAATTGCTCAGAATCAGAATTTCACTCTCTTGAGTACTGTTCATCTTCTTCCTCCTCATGCTGGTACCGTCCACACATTTTCTTATAGTGTATCAAACCTTCTCAAATGGTCACGATTCTTATTTAACAAGCTATACCACGTATTCTACAAGATTTTGACAAGATATAATAACCAAATGATTCTTAATGTGAGGGTTAACCATGATTTTTCAAAAAAAAATTAGCGGATGCATAGCAGGGACTTTAAATTTCATTTACACAATTAACCAACAAAGATGGTGATGTATT
>JAOVVI020007843.1:0-14592 GCA_028571085.2 Nepenthes alata
CGAGTTTGCCATAAATGTTGGCGGCGTAGGAAGCAACGGAGGATTTCCAGATGATTTATCCAATCGAAGCAAAATCTCTGAGAGGCACTTCTGAATATGCTCAGTCAAAGATGAGTTCAACGCAATACCTTCGTTGTGTTGCTGTACTGTAGCTAAGAGTTCCTTCAAATCCTTCGAAAGGACAGCGATGGATTCTTCCAGCTTTTGGTAGCGTGTCACCACTCCCTCAGTCATTGTCTTAATGAAAGCACCAATTGATACCCGCTGCAGCTAGATGAGAAAGGATCTAACATAATTGAAGGGATAAAACAGAGAGGGGAGTTCAGACGAGGACACCAGAGAGAGACAGATAGAAGAGAGGAGAGGAAGGAAGTCAGGAACAAAGTCACAAAAATGATCCCTCTTCTCATTGAACAGTACTTTCCTTATACAGTAATGGACCGAGGGCCATATTGAACGAAAACTAAAGCAATATAACCTAAGGAATAAGCCTAACAGAAGGTATAAGCACTATCATGTGTAGCAAGTAACTAACAGCAGCATAAGCAAAAGAAACAGAAGCATGTGAGACACTTTCAACTCAGCAACTAAATGTAATCTCAAAATTTCAGTGCGATTCGAGTGGTTTGAGTACTGTGCCGGTTTATGCGTGTAGCAACGGTTGGAGGAGAAAGTGTTGTTTCTGGAGGTGGGTTGATAATGCCTGTAACATTTAACGCAATGTTGGGGATCATTCCCGTGTGGAAGTCCTTGTGACCAAAGGACTTAAATGGAGCACGTGTGTGCTAAAAGGAATAAATTTTGGTCAACTACGTTGACCGGAACCTTCTGGACGGTCAACTCTATCGGTCAATATGTTGACCGGTAAAAGTCGTGAGATGACTAACTCTGCTGAAAAACCAAGGTGGACTACTTCGATTGGTAAACGGAGTGATTGACCGGCCAATATGAGAGGACGGTCAACAGAGTTGACCAGTTGAATATGGAAGGTCTGAATGACTGTCAAATTCTAAAATGGTGTACAATTGACCTACCCGATTGGGTAGTTGGTAGACGTTATTCTTGGGACTCCAAAGGCTGATTAATTTGTAGGAGCAGGCATGCGTCGCCTGCTATAGGACAAGGCATACGCATGCACACATGCAGACCTTGGATGTTGAGCACCAACCACCAAGTTGGGCTATGGTGAGGGACATATGTATATATGTGTGTATATGTAGACTTAGTAAAGATAAGAGATGACACTGAATAAGTAAAGAAAAAGAGTGTGTGAGAAAAACAAAGGAGAGAAAGAGAAAAAGAAATAAAGCTGTGAGTGAAAATAAAGTGTGAAGGCTTTGTTTACTTTTGCTCTGTTCTTATTTTTGCCTCCTACAATTTATTCTCATACTTAGTGATTTTGTGGACTTAGTATCTCGTGGTTTTTCCCTATTTCAGAAGGGTTTTTCACGTAAAATATTTAGTTTTCATTTCTCTCCTCTTGCCTCTGCTTTACAATACTTGTGTGCTTTTATCAGTTGACCGCCCATTTCGGCCAACAGGGAATTATTCTTGTATCCTTGTCAGTGGGCCGCCTGTGGTCCACCAACACGCAGCTCCTCTTGCTATGGAGACACCGACGATCTCCCTCCTCTGCTTCTCTCTCCTCCTCTTTGCCACCACTCTGCCGCCGTCGACCGTCTCCGTCTACAACTCTCATGACAAAGCAGTCCTCCTCAAAATCAAGGAGGAGTTCAGCAATCCGTACGTCCTAGCCTCCTGGAAATTGAGCACCGACTGCTATAAAGAATGGTACGCCATCAAGTGCAACTCAAGTATTACACCATCTAAAGGAGTAAATGAGTGCCCAGAAGCTCGAAACCGATCCGAATCTCACGTTTGAAAACAGAGCACGTAAATGGCGGGAAGTATAAACTCGATTCATTATTCCGTTTAAGTGGTTATTTTAGGCACAACATTGTCTAATAGTTTGATGTATGCTCAGGTATGCACAAGACCTGACATAGCATTTACAGTTAGAATATTGGGAAGATTTCAGAGTAATTCAGGTATCGAACACTGGAAAGCTGCCAAGAAAGTCATGAGGTATCTTTAAGGTACCAAAGACTACATGCTTACATATAGACGGACTGACAATTTAAAAGTTTTGATGTACTCCGATTCAGACTTCGCTGGATGTGTTGATTCACATAAATCGACATCCGGTTACATATTTTTGTTTGCCGGTGGAGCTGTATCCTGGCGAAGTGCAAAGTAAACTTTGATTACTACTTCCACTATGGAGGCCGAGTTCGTTGATTGTTTCGAGGTTACAAAGTATGGTGTATGGATAAGAAATTTTATATCTAGGCTTAGAGTGGTTGATTCCATCTCAAGGCCATTAAAGTTATTTTACGATAATTCAGCTACTGTTTTTCTGACTAAAAATAATAAAAGTAGCAGTCGAAGTAAACACATCGACATTCAGTTTTTAGCCATAAGGAGCGCATTAAAGGAATGGAAATTGCTATTGAGCATATCAACACCGAATTAATTATCGTCGACCCTTTGACAAAAGGCATGCCACCATTGGGGTTCAAGGATCTTGTAATTAAAATGGGATTGAGTTCTATTTTATAATTTTTATTGTAAGGACAATGATGTTGAAAATTTCTATTTATTTATTGTGATATTTCTTAAAATTGTGTACACATTGATTAATTTGAGAATATCATTAATTATTAGACAAAGAATAAACATAGGATTTATTCATAAAGTAAATTTACCGATACAAAATGACTTGAGAAATATGATATATTATAATATATGGAAGATATTACTCATTATTAGAGGACTTATCGCCATGATTTGTATATTTATTTCTTAAGTTTAAGAATTGATAAATTTGGTTATTACATCAAGTTAAACATGGACCAAGTGGGAGAATATAGGTTTCAGCCCATTATCCGAGTCGAGTCGCCAAGCCGAGCCAAGAGTCGGCTTAATCGAGTCATTTTCGAGCCGGATTGGAGCCACGGGGGTTTTGTTTCTCTTCGTCTTCCTCGATTGATTTATCACCATCTGTCGTTTAAGTCAGCTAATTGCTGAAGTATTAGTGGTCCATTTAGTGTTGATAACTCTCCCATTGATTGACAAATTAATTCTTGGCCGGTTTGAGTTCGAAACGCATAGTTGATGCGAATGATGATTTTGCCTATAAATTGAACGTTTTGGCTTTGTCCCCGGCACCCAACTCAAGCATTAAACCATTTAAAGGAGTGAAGGAGTGTCTAGAAGCTCGAAGCCGGTCCAAATCTCATGTTCGAAAACAGAGCACGCAAATGACGGGAGGTATAAAAGTCGATTCAATATTTTGCTTTAGTGGTTGTTTTAGCGACATAATTAATTACAATGCCTTGTTCCGTAGCAGTCTTTTAGCTAATTCAATCTAAGTAGTTTCCATGAATAAGCTTAGAATAAACAATGATACATGTGCGGTTTCACAGGTACATTGTTGCTAATTGAACACCCAAGTTGTTTCCTTTTTAGGGTCATCAATCAGTGGTTCCCCTTTGGCCTCGGACTTTATCAGCTTAGAGTAGCTTAGTTGCTCTAGAACCGTTCATCTTTGCATTAATCAATGGCTTTTAACCAGGCTCTAGGAAGCTAAACAGTGTAGGTTTATCTTTAGGTGCTTTTCATGTGAAATTGTATCCTACCAGCTACCTTTCTTCTAAATTGATTCCTTTAGGTGATTATGAAATCTCCACTACTAAGTCATTTGGATTTCTCACGCACAAAGAGGATTTATCACTCCGAAATGGATAATAGTAACCCCAAAAATGGGTGAATACAACCGTCTTTAAGAATATTATAAGACAAATTAAACTAATAAGGTAAAGTAGTAACTTAATAGGATTTTGTAGTTATGATTGAACTATGTTGGTATATATGTATTTAATGTGGTTTATACTTGTTGGGTCCCAATATAGGGGCCCATAAAGCACGGCCTAGAGAAAGGGCCCAAATGAAAATCCCAAAAGACGTGCCCACAGACCAACAGGACTGGATGGCTCAAGAGGCCCAAAAGCCCAAACTAGCTTCTTACGCTAGACTGGCCTAACGAGCCCGAAAACGTGGGCTAGTGTCCCAAAAGCCAAAGTAATGACAAACGTCCGAGAGGTCCCTTTAACCAACAAGGGCTCGAGGACACCGCAAGGAGCTGACGACATCAAGGGCACCCGAGAAGCGTCCGAGAACCCTAGCCCTCAGGTACGAGGACTAGGAGAAGAAGTCTGAGAACCTCAGATGTTCCATCAGGTCTCAGAATAGTCTGAGAAGTCAAGAAAAGATCCGATGACCCTTCACAAGGAACCAAAGATCATTCAAGAAGCAGTTAACGTTCGAGAGCTTCCTCCCTCAAACGGGTCCGCGACCTCACAAAGGGACGGGGCACGCCGCATAAGGACGAGGACTATCTCATACATGGCCGAAAGCGCCAACTAAGAAACTTCGCTGATTTCCAAGGAACCTGCAGCCACTGCAAAAACGCCATCTCCACAGAGGACGCTTAATCACATCAAGACTGGCGCTTAGAGTCTACGCGCCTAACACGGTCAGGCCCTACCAGCGGCGCCGGCAGTGTGCCTCCCGGCACACGCCGACATGCCTGACACAGCCAGTAGGGTAGGTGGACGACTACCTCACGTGCCTGGCGTGACTGACAGGACAGGTGGACAGCCTCTTGGCCATACGCCAACTGTCACGTGTCCTCTCCCCAACGGCATAATTTTTCCTATAAATGCCTTGCAAAGGCTCTTGCCTCAGGACCTTTTTTCTCTCTTTTCAAACAAGAAAAATCAAAAGGGCTCTAAAGCTAGCAAAAGAGAGAGCTTTCAAAAGGAGAGAAACAAAAAGAGAAAAGGAAGAGACTCCCAAGATTTGTATTTTGTAAGACTTCCATCTATAGTGAAGCATTTCAAAGGCCCAGAGTCTCGTGATTTTTCCTCCTCATTCAAGAGGAGGCTTTCCACGTAAAACCCGATTTTATTCTCTCAGTCTCTACATATTTACACTCCCAAACACTTGTATTGTACTGGATCCCGCGATCTGAAACGCAACAATACTAATACTGCAAAACTTTCTGAGAACAATATACCTGTGAGAATACGAAACATTGTAAGATCGATTAATGGTTATCCGTTGCTACCAAGAAACATTGTTAGATTTTAGATTATTCCTAACAAGATCTTTTAGTTTTCACTTAACATGTCTAGACTAAACAATTCAATTGGAACCTCAATGTTTTTTTCCATAATGTCTTTATGGTATCTTTTATGTTTGTGGAATTCGTTTCTAAATTGCCTTTTTGTCAAACAATTCAAGCATAGTTTGATGAGGATAATAAAAACTAAGTTTATAGGTAAGGAGACCACCAAGGGTGGGTTTTGAAGATTCATATGTAATCTTTACTTAGTTCATAGTCTCACTGCAGCGATGGTTAACGACAAAATGCACATTGAGGAAGCCAGTTGTTTATCACCACATAGCAAGAAGGAAAATCTGAAGGTGAGCAAAAACAAGTTAGGCACCACTAATGTTAGTATGGAAACACAAAAGATGAAGAGAAGCAGAAAGCATGAAGGGTACAATTTGAGAAAAAGCCTAGCATGGAATAAAGCTTTTCTCACCGAAGAAGGTATTTTGTAGATTGATTAAGAGTCTTTTGATTATTGGAATTATCTTCATCATAAATTTTAATGAATAAACATAAAGAGAGATCATCATGCAGGTGTCTTGAATTCTTTGGAATTATCAATGATTAGTGGTATTCTAAGTATGCCTAAAGGAGAAGAGTTGTCTACTATCCACGAAGATGGGAGAGAATCGCTGTCCACTAATTCCGGTAGCATGGGTGTTTTAACAGATCAGCAATCACTTGAAGAAAAGTTATTCAAACAATTTCCTTCTCGTAAACTTAATGAAGATAAAAAGATTGGATGTTCTTTGTTCCATAAGGAGGCTTCATTATCTGGAGATCATCTGATATCAGTTTCCACGGTTTGTCTTTAAGTTTTGAACTGTAATCTTCTGGATTCCTTCTTTTGCAAATACAATATTATATACTGTGCTGTTTTTTTTTTCATGCATTCCAGCCCCGGAGGATTCTCTCACAACATGATCTTAAAAAGAGCCTATCTAATGGAGGAGGTTGCTTAAGCCGGCTTACTCCTGTTTCATATCCTTTTACTGCTTATAAGATCCACAAGCATCATGTGTCGTATTCTTTTTGTTAATTGGATTTTTATAAATGGAAATCCTTAATTCCTTTGCTACGCACAAGAGGCTTTTGAATGCAAATACCACAAAAGCTTCAGCAATTGACTCAAAAATTCCCAAAATGCCTACTTCAAAGCAGGATTCAGGTTTACTTCATTTGGCTGGTAGGATTATGACACCACATGCAGATCACTTGAAGTGTCCCAGGATTGCTCCACCAGGTTATTTTTGTCCTTCAAAGATTTTCAATGCTGCATTTCCATCCGCATTGGGTAGAATGATGCTTTCAATTTATAATTTCCGTCTTTTTGTAATTTCCTCTTTTCTCTAGTTTTTCAAATCTTTGACTAAGGAACTATCTTTTTCTTTGGATAAATTTGTCTTCTTTCTATACCATCTTATATGTCTCTCACTCAGCTGCGAGCGTCCAGAAGAGGATAGGCTTGCAAGGATACTCAAAGAACAAGAGTTCTAATGCCACAAAAACTCATTCTGAACTCATTTCTAAATCCACCAAACCTTTTACTCAAGAAGCTACAAGGAATGTGGTGAGTATATTTATTGTCCCTTGCTGATGGCTTGGATGAGTTCATTCAATTAACTGTACATGGCTTGAAATCCATGTTCTGCACATCTATATGATTCACCACATTTTATTATTTTCCTATTTCAGGCTACTTCAAGTGGGGCATTATCTTCACTTGCCAATTGCCGAGCTCCCTGTTTACAGAATGGTAATCCTTCAGATGTCATTCCAGATAAAGTACTTCTAGCATGTAAGATAAATGCAACCAAAGCCCTTGCTGGGACATGCAAAGTTGCAGCCTCATCCCACCAAAATTCTGTTGCTGGTGGTAGTGCACAACTTGTTGAAGCAGCAAAACCCTCAAGATTACGGATGCCTTCACCGTCGCTGAGGTTCTTTGGCGAGGTAGGAGTTTCCAATTAAGTTCTGTTAACTGTTGGTTGGTAATTGCACAAATATATTGCTGGTTGAATCACGTTATTGCACTGTTTAGCTACATGTCACCAACATTTATGGCTTGCAGCCAAAAGCACCTGTTTCAAGCAGCTTGTTACAGAGGAATATTCAGTCGTCCAACCTTCCTAAATCTGGCATCCCAACATCTTGCACTTCCCAAGCTTTAGGCTATGCTCATAACTTAATGCCACCAAAGGAATCTGGGGGATTAACCAGAGGAATCGATCAATGTTCCACCAGGAACACAAGAGTTGCCTCGCAATCAACAAAGAAATTCTCTGTTTCATCTACTGTTGATAGTCAGTTTCGAGAAAAGCCCATCATGTATGAGAATGGTGAGGAGGTGGTGGAAAAAAAGGTACTATCCTATTCCCAGTGGCCAGAACAAATAAATAATCAGTGGCAGTTGAATCATGCTCATAATGATGTTGACAAGGAAAATCTTGGAAGTCGGCAGATCTCACTCAAGGATGAACAGATGCATGGCAAGGACAATGCAATAGCTTTGTCCCCCTCAGAGTCAAAGGAAGAGAACTATAAACCCTCAGAAACTTATCCAAAAGCTAGAGATGCTGAAGAGAATATGCAGGAGAGTTCCAATCTACAATATGAGGCTTGTCCTTCAGCACAACTCAAATGTATTTCTGAAGCAAATAAAGTTGCAGAGTACCAACATATTGAGGATGGACAGTCTGAACCGTCAGTTATAATTATGAACAAATTAGTACTCTCTCATGTAGATTCCAAGGGAGAGAAATGCAAACCCTCCATTGTATTTTCAGAAAGTAGAAATGATGGTGGAAATATGCTAGAGTGTTCTCATGTGCTGCATGAAACTCGTCTTGCAGTACAACTTCAAGGTGTTTCTGAAGGATATAAAGTCGCTGAGGACCAACACTTTGAGAGTGGACAGACTGATTCATCAGTTATGGGCACTGATATAAAGTTGGGGTCTATTGCTGAAAATGCTGTCAGCCATGCTGACCAATGCACTCCAGTCGCGCATAGTGGCCAATTGAGCAGTGATTTTGACGCCAACGGATCTCCATTTGGACAGTGCATCCCCGAATTCAATCAGAATGTCCGAGAAACTTGGCAGACTTTTGACGGAAACTTACCTGAGGATAGTCAGCCTTTAAAATTGAATGAAAGCAACTCCGCTATCCATATCTCTATTGAGAGAAAATCAGGGGAAGACTCTTTCCGTCTGTGCACACCCAAATTTGTGGGGCAAGCAGATGGAATGGCAGCTAGCAGGAAATTGGTTGGGGGAAATATGGGTAATTCTGTTAAAAATCTATCATTGATTAGCAATGTCTCTGATTGTAACATTGTGGGAGAGCATAGCCAATGTAAAGGAGCCGAGGTCCTGCATTTTTATGATGAAAATGGCTGCTTGCTAATTCATGAAGAGTTGGCAATGAAAAATCATGAAGTTATTGAACAGATTCGGGATCCTGTTATTCCAAGCAATGGGAATAATCTATTGCCGACAAATTATGCTGTCTTGTTTGAGGAAAAAGAATATCATGGAAAGTCTGATAAGAATCAGATGGGAAATGTTTCAAACATACTCTGTGAAGTTATGACATTTGAAGGGAGTGAATTGGTGGGAAATTCCTCTGCTATGCCCCAATTTAATGACGTTGATCTCACATCTACTGAATGTCACATTAAAGGCATTCAAGCCAAGTCCTCTTATGAAAATGGAATAAATGAATGCCGTGACTTTAATCTTAACCCTTCAAAGGCTCATGGTCACTGCTTAGAAGTTGCAGACAGGTTACATCAGCAGCAAGGACAGCCAGAGTTGCAAAATGCATCACTTGTGACGGATAAAGTTGCTCAATGTGGTTATGGATCGGTTTCAAATAATGACATGCTAATTAAGGAAAATTCTTTTCTTAAAAGAATTCATAAAGGCAATGTTCTTGAACCTTCTGTTAACACAGATAAAGTCCATGTAGCCCGAACAGTGAGGGAAGTATCATTGGATCGTATGGAGATTGAGATGCCACAATCCACCGTTGGCAAAGAGTTGAGTGGTCAAACTACTCTGGATTTTCAATTATCTGTGAGGACAAGCAGCGATCAAATTGCAAGTTCCAGTAGTAATTGCAATATTGAGATGCCTTCTTCACCAGATGAAAAGCAGGGATTATCTCTTAGAAGAGCATCGATCGATGGAAGTGTTGGACACTGTATGGGAGTTGACAGCACAACTTCCCATTGTGACTTGGAAGCAAAAATTGTATTGCAAACTGGAATACACTGTATGAGAGAAAACACAACTTCCCAACATACTAGTATTCCAGATAATGAAAGCAAATGCGACTTGGAAGACATATGTTGCATAGAATACGAAAATGGAAAAAGGACAGGGTAAGTTTTTATTCTGTTCTAAATTTACGTCCCTTTGCTAAGTAGATGCAGTTTGTGGGGGATATACCCTTTAGTCAGCAACCATGGATGTGGAATCCTGTTGGTCTGAGAGCTTTCTTTCTGACTCTTTACAAAGAAATGCTCCCAAATCCACGATGTTTTGAAGCTAGGTCTTATTCCAGGAATTTGGATTTTAACACGAGATTTTTAAATTTGTACAAGTATAACCTGATGATTCTTCACGGCAGGGAGTCGTATGAGGATGCTAAGAATCAGGAGGGCGTTGTAATAAAAGTGCCACCCAATGCTGTTCCTTTCTCAGATGAGTGGGTTGCTGCTATTGAAGCAGCTGGAGAGGTAATTAATTTTTACTGAAAATAAACATGAAATGGGAGGTGTTAATAGTCACTTGGGTGTTATGGTCCTTGCGTATGCATTCGGGTTCCATGACTCAAGTGAACAACTATTCGTTCCCTGTTCTTTCTGGGTGCAGGGTGTTGTAAATTGTGATTGAGTATTTGTGTACTTTAAAATAGGAATTGTAGAGTTTTCTCATATTTCCAATACAATAATTTAGAATATTAGAATTATAAGATGGATTCAATATATATTATATATTTTCATAATGTCAAGTTTTTGGGATGAAATTTTCACTGTAATGAGTATGGCAGAGGTAAAGAAAGGGACCCTAATAGGACTTTGGGCTCATTGGCTTTAGGGAAGAATGTATTGACTCATAAATCATTAGCTGAAGTTCGATAGTGTGTTCCTCTGTGGCAGGAAATTTTAACCTTGAAGACTGGTCCTGTGCAGAACTCACCTCCTGACAGGTCCTTACATGAGCCAGGTCCATGGTCTCCGGTAAGATTTTCCTCCGACACTGAAGTTTTTTTGTGCATTGGAAATCAAGACAGTGTATTTAACAGCTGTGTCTAGGCAGGCACTGCTTTTTTCTGCCAAACCGCATCTCTCATTCTATAAATCTATGTAAAGTGTTATATTTTCATGTTTTCTTTCGATTTGGTCTAGTCGAATCTAAAGAAAATGAATGCTTGAGCCCCCAGCAGAATGCCACTTTGGAAGGACGCAAACCGGGCCCTATAATAAAGGTGTGCATAGGCTTCCCAGTGAGCAAGCCTTGGTCAGGAATGTGGTGGATTAGTACTTCCACGAGCAAATGGTGCCAGATTTTGACCGATTTGGAGTTGATGTTTAGAGATTCTAGTAATCAATCAACGATGCATGTTTCATAGAATCCTAGGGGACCCAATTCCACGTCCAATTTATATAAAGAAGGAAGTTTTCTAAAGAAATCATCATCTTTAGTAATTTTTCTCCTACTTTCCGTTGATGAATGTTTTTGTTTAGCAACTTCTAGTAGAAATGGAGTGACTTCTGTAAGTAGCTTCACTAAGCAATTAGAAAAAAGTGTTCACCCATTCATCAACACTCACTCTCCCGGATTCTCCTTTGTTCTCTAGAAGTGAACACCTATGAATTCTGAATGCATGTGTGATTTGAACGATAATCATGATTGATGCTTCTCTGGTGACAAGAAAAGTAGCGCTGATTTTCATAATTTTTCTTGCAACTTTCAGGTGAAGCGGAAAAGAAATCAAGCTGTTGGACCTTTTGATTGCACCAAGTTCACTACCACTCAACTTTGAGATTCTAAATAGAGTTCTCTATTCTTGGTAATTCAACTTTTTCTTAATAATATTCTCAGTGACTATAATATAATCACATAATGTAGATCGCATCTCAATGATTTATGACATCCATAATTGTTCAGAATCATATGCAGAATTCTCTTTGGTTCCATTTTTAAGCAACCCACACTCTTTTTATTTTATTTTATTTTTTTCTTTTTTCCTTGTGTGTGTGCGCGTGTTTGGTGATGTTAACCAACAGTTATGTTAATTTGTCAATAAAGCAATGGCGGGAGCACAAGTTACATTATTAGGTAAATCAGAATATCCAGAGACCCTCTATGATTAAGCCATCAACTCAGCCCCTCTGCAAGCAGAAAGATGAATCCAGTGGAATTTACATCAAATTTTCTTTTTCTTTGATGATGCCTCCTAAAATTAAGGCAACTCTCCCACGGAAAATTAAAAAACCGTGAGATTATCTTGACCCATTTTTGCATTAGACCACCGCTTAACATCCATGGACTAAGGAAACAATAGTTGTTTGGAAGAGGGTTAGAATTTATCACCTTTCGTTAAGATGATTTTTGTTTCCTGCCAAAAGAGCGGCAAAGGAGGCCTGCTGTGTGTCAATTGCTGATCCGTTCAAAATACAATATGGAAATTTGGGATTTTTGTTGGCAAGACAGACAAAGTATTACAATAAAAAATAAAATCAACGATTGAAAATTTTATAAAGTACATCTGCTTGAAAAGTATGTACACAATATGCTCTAGGTAAATGTTTAATACTCCTTGCAAATTGCCCATGGCCTAAGAACGAGAAACCGAAGTTATTGTGATAGAAACTTTCACAAGTCACAGCATGTAACCTTAGAAAATTCCACCTGGAAATGCTGTAGATTATTTTAAGCTCGCCAACATGTTTCGTGAGTGGCACTTAGTGCTCTTAATTTTACATATCTCTTGATTCAAGGAATAAAACAATCGAGCGATTAAGAGATTCTGTCCTCTTGTTTATGCATACTCTGGGTTCAGGGTTGAAGCCTCCTGGTAAATCATTTCCTTTATCTCCTCTTCCCCCAATTCTTGTTGCTCAAAATCAAAGGAGAACGGATCCAGGCAGATAGGTTCATCAGCTATGTCGTGTAATCTTGCGAGAAAAGGGTGTGAAAGAGCTTCTTCAACTGGATAAAAAGATGAAAGGGTTCACGTTAACTTGCTGCATAAAGGGAAAAAAAAGGTGCTATGTATACCAAGGTTATCATAAGGAAAAATTTGACTTCCGATGTGCAATGCTTTTAAGCCTATTGTTATAACTATTTATTTGCAGCATTTGGAAAGACAATTACTTGTTACTCAATCATGTTCAGATTCCTCGACGTATGGTTTTACAGATGATAGTGCCATCAATGAAGCGCTTTTGAGGGAGATTATAAATGATGTTAGCCTTTGAGATTATTAAACCAGTAAGTGAGATGGGAAACTCACCAGTAATTCTTTTGGTGGGATCGAATGTCAACATTCTCTCAGCAAGGTCAATTCCCAGCGGATGAACGTGCGGAAACACTGTTACTAATGACTGGCGAGGATTTGGGGGGAGTTGCTGAATAAATCTTCTTGCATCATCATTACGAAGAAAGCCAAGATCGGATTCAGCTGGCGTCCCGAGAAGCTGGAATGATCAGAACATGTGAAATGTTAGCCAATTACACCGGAAGCCGTGACATACAAACTGCAAATAGTGTAGCCTATCAAACAACTAGAGATGCCATTTGCAATTATCAATTGTGGCGTTTCCCTTTGTAGATCCAACTGAAGTGAGGAATATGCCAATTTGGATTTATTGTCCAAATATCTTTACAGAAGAGCTATACTATCGGCAAAAACATCAGGAAAAGAATTTTCCAAGATCATTGCGAATGTTAAAATTTTCAGCGGCCTGATCTAGAATGTCGAACCTTACCTCTGTCAATAAGCGCATTTGGTTCACATGGTCTCTGCCAGGGAACAGGGGCTTTCTGTTCATGAGCTCCATGAAGATGCAACCCACAGACCAGACATCTATCGCAGCTGTGTAGTCTGAAGAGTTCAACAAAAGCTCGGGAGCCCGGTACCATCTAGTCACAACATATTCGGTCATGTGTTCATTCTCTATAGTTGGCCGTGCGAGACCAAAATCGCAGATCTTCAAATCGCAATTGGCGTTTAGCAAGAGGTTGCTGGGCTTCAAATCTCTATGAATCACATTTGCAGAATGAATGTATTTAAGCCCACGCAGTATCTGGTAGAGAAAGTACTGCGAGTACGCCGATTATGAGAAGTGTCAGTTCATGAATAACCGAGTCCAGAAGAAAAGTAGGCTGTCAGCCTGTCAAGTTATTTAATAATGCCTACGTAGGAATACCTGACAGTGCTCCTCTGATAAACCCTGGTTGGATCGAATAATCTGGTGAAGGTCGGTGTCCATGAGCTCCGTTGCAATGTAGACATCAGTGAATTCTCTCCGCAGAGGTGGAGGTAATACGTCTCTTAAGCCTATGATCTGTTTCAAATGCAGAAGGTGCAGGATTAGAATCAAGGGATGAAACGGTGGATCCTCCGAAAGGTTTTAACCAAATCATTTATTTGGTTATCTTTGAGCAACAAGACTAAAAAAACGTTTGCTTTCCTGATCATTGTCCGGGTTCATTCACACAGGAAATACTGGACAACAAAAAGGCGAAAACCCTATAATATTAGCATGTGAGCTCAAAAGACCTAGAGATCCCTTAGAGGAAACTCACTTCCTTCATCTAGAACTAGTAAGTCTTTTTGTGTTAGATTGCTTAAGATTCTTTTCTACCTTGGGGGATGAGATCACCTTGTACACTGAAAACAAGATAAAATCCGCTAATTAATTTACTCGTATGCGGAGTACGGATTGCGTTCGACCGTCAAGAAATAATATTTGTGGGGATTCAAAGCTTCTCCTATCTTCAGTTCCTCCCTCCTCTCACTCCACCTCATTTACTTCTCAAATTCCATCTACCTTGTTCCATTCAATTACAATCTCACATAGGTATGAGCTCAAGAATCATTTCATAACTGATTATTTGATTCTGCTTAGAAAAGGATGAAAACAGGAAAGAAGAAGAGGCACCAGCAGCAGCGAGGAAACAGAACGAAGAATTGCATAAAGCCGCAGTGCATCGGACCCGGGGGGGCGTCCTTCTCCCTCCATCAGCCGTCGGATTAAAAAATTCGGCGGCTCCTATTTTTTTATCACAAAAAATATAAAATTTTTATTTTTTATTTTTTTTTAATATTTTTTTTTACTTT
>JAOVVI020007844.1:0-14589 GCA_028571085.2 Nepenthes alata
GGCAATATCAGCTGCTGATGTTGCAGGAGATGACACTTAAATGGGAAGTGTAACAAGAGATGGATACAATGGAAACAACAAGAATGGTAGCGCCGGCCATAAACAATGAACCAGCAACACACCATCTACAGCCCCAGCAAACACTCACTGCACACATCCATCCACAATCCCCAACATCCAGGAACATCACTACCAGTAGCCAAACCACCACCAGCAGGGTAAGGCCAACGTCCATTCAGAATCAATAGCAAAAAACCAAACCATGCTCCATCAAATGACTACTGACAGAATGAAATCCCCTGCATCATAAGGAGCAAATGAAACCACACAGTCAGGGGCCAACACTTCAAAAAGTACAGCACCGGACCTTTGACTCAACAGCCCCATAAATCAGCATTCAGCAACACAGGGGATATCACCTCACAAACAGCCAATCACAGCACACATAGAGTTCCACAAAACGGCAAAAATCAGCAGACTCTCCACCTCTACCGAGGATCACAGGCTACCAAACAGGGCCTCAGGCAGCTCTACAGCCAAAGCCAGGAAGTCCCCATTCAAGGACTTCACGGGCACCCCCCAATCCATCCAACCGGAGGGGACACAATGGCTGAGGATCACCAACGCCAGCAGCACAGACCAGTTCGCCAAGCCAGATCCAAAGAACAGAGAGAGAGCTTCCGAGATGCCAGAGGAGACAGTAATAAAGGCCCGTAAAAAAATTAGCAGACTCACCCCCGCTGCAGGGGATCTCATGCACCAAAGCAGGCCCATGGTCAGCTCTTCGAACCAAAGCCAGGAAGTCCCCAACCAAAACAACACGGGCACCCCAAACCCGTCCAATGGGAGGGAACACATTGACTGAGAATTAGAGGAGCCAGCAACACAGGCCAGCTTACAGGGCCAGAACCAAAGAACAGGGAGAGAGCTACCGACAGGCAAATGAAGATAGTAGCCAAAGTTATGAGCAAGCCCCACTTCAAATCAATTTGCCAAAATAGAGTGGCAGAACATGCCCATAAGATGAGAGGCAAAAGAACACTAACAATGCACGTTAGAGGGAGACCATCAATCCGCAGCAACCCATACCAGTTGCAGTCAGCAAAGCTCCATAAAAGGTAGCACCCTGAAGGATCCCCACCGCAACAAGAGGATCAATTGCAACCAAAAAGTCCACGGCCTGCTCTTCAGAACAACGGCCTAATAGCTCCAAACTAACGCTTCACAGTATCCCCCAAACCGTCCATCAGAAGGGAACAAGCAGGCAGGGGCGCTTCAGAGCCACCACAACAGACCTTCAAATGCAACAGAGCCCTCAAGCAGCGCAAGAGCTGTCAAATGCTTCAGATAACAGATCCCAAAATCAAATCCAGGAAGGCAGAGCAGACTATCACCAGCCCGCAACCAAAGCCAATGGTAGGACCAAACGACTACGAAGGCAAAAGAAACCGAAAGGAGCCCAACGCGAGGTCGGAGCCTACATCCCAGTCTGAATGGGAGAGATGATTCAAGAGCTTAACCATAGGTGCACACCGAGGAGAAAAGGAATCGAACTTGAGAGAGATACGAGACCTCAAAGAATGTGCGTCAATGAAGCCTCATAGGACGCAGAGCCTCAGCTACGACATCTTCAACAAATGAAGAGTTACGCCAGCGTAGAATCCTTCCTCTAAATCTGAAGGTGGGAGAAGAAGACTAAGGTCGTAGACAGAAGCGAAGGCTCCGAGATTGCCGTGAACGACATATCCAGAGAAGGGATTCGGAAAGGTGGAGACGAATAACCGGAGGGGAGCCGGGCAGAGCAACCAGGAGGCCGACCATGGCAGGCTCTGGTGCCACCCAGCACCCAAAGCGGCAACGACGAGGATGACAACGTCGGGCAGTTCAAATTTCAAAACAAAATTTGAAACGAAGAGAGAAGCGAGAGCTTCTCTCTCTAGAAGTGAATTTCAAAACCTCACATGATTGTATATCAGTCCTGGTAATTAGAAATAGTTTCTTATCATTTTCATAGCTTATAACTCATCATATTTCCTTTACGAAACTCTATGGAACAATGCAGAACTATCAACTTTCCCAAAATACTTCGAGATAATCTTTGAAGCTTCACCGAAACTCTAGAACCCTCCTTGCTAATCTCTAGCTTGGCTTGATCATCCAATATCTTCTCTATATCCTTATTTGGAGGGGAAAAAATAAAATAGTGAGTCGAAGCCTAGCAAGGTATTAAAATGTGAAGAATATAATGCTCTCATATAGAACATAATGCAGTAAAGCTGGTACGGTTGAATTTAAAGCACAACTATGACAAGATAATGATTATAGAAACATTAGCAGAACATAAATGTAGAAGATCATAGAAATTGCCAGGAAAATAGAAACATATACATAATTCAATAGGAAAGTATAGTTCCACATAAACAAATATGAAAAAACATAAATCATGCTTTCAAGCAATAAAATAAATATGCTAGGGCAGAAAATCACATTAATATCAGATCAGAAGAATAGAAATAGTTCATCCAAACAAGAATAAGGCATGATTCTTCTTACACATGCATCGGGGTTTACAAAATAGTTCCAAATCTCACTAGTTTTTTTAAAAATTCCAGTTTAATATCCTACGACCCAACTACCGTACCCTACTTGTCGATGGAGTGAATAATCGAGAATGGATTGTATTTTTGCCACACAATTAAAGGCCAAAAACGGTGACGATAGCAGGGATCAATTGTGTTTTTGGGCACACAAATCAAAGCCAACGGAGGATTTTTGACCTCCAGAGTCAGTTCCAGTAACACCCCAAGGAATGGCAGACCAAGTATAACTCCATGGACATGGACGGAGTTATCCCTAATTATCACTGTAATGTCCTAAGGTATGCCAGAGAACCTCACATGATCGTATATCAGTCCTGGTAATCAGAAATAGTTTCTTCTTATTTTCTTAGCTTATAACTCATCAAACTTGAGAAATTAGTAATGATTTCACCATTAATCCTTCATAATACTCTAGAAATCCATAGAAACTTAACAGTGTAATTTTCATGTAAATTTCTATCTTTTAAATCAAAATATGAACAATATTCTTTTACAAATTAGCTGTCACATATCAGAAATTATGGGTTTTAAACACTAAATCCCTTTAATTTCGTGCTTACGGTTTCGATAATTATTCAGAATATAAAACGTAAACCAAACACATACATTTACATGAAATCGAAGCATAATATTGCAGTATATATAAGTAAACATGAAATCTATCAAATTAATCAGGTGAAACAGGCTTTATTTATACAAAATATGGAGAAACATGCTTTTAGAGCATCAATATAGTTGTAGAGATATTAAAACACTGTAAAAACATTATATAACATCCGGAGTACACTTGTCTGAGTTCAATCTACAGTTATTCGTACACGGATCGGTAGATTTTTTCCTCCTCTCTTCTCTTTTTCCTCTTCCTCGTTCTCCCCTTCATGCCTCTGTTGCTCGTTCTCTCCTCTCTCTACTCAAATTTCCTCTTTATAAATGAAGAAAGAGGGTCACGTGGCTCACCTGAGGGCCAGTGCTCGAGTCGTCCCTCTCACAAAATGGGGCCTTGGTTGGCGCTCGAGCACCAGCCTTGTAGGCTACAACGCTCCCACTCTACCTAGGGCACCCTTTGAGCGGGCCCTTGCGCATTTTTGTGCCTCATCAGTGTTCAAGCGCATGGCGAGTGCCGATTCCCCCTTTGAACGATTTTGCTCCTTTTTGCTTTGGTACCAAATGTTTCACTATACTTAAGCTCAAACATGATTTTCATCCACATAATTATTTCATAATTATCACGTTTTGGGATCAGGCTCTCATACGCACAAGCATGTCACCAGTGTTGTTGGGTGCAACGAGGGCACTAATGGGGCATGACAAGGGAGCTGCTAGGGCACATTAGACGCAACAAGCTACATGGGAGCTGCTGGTTGTGACAAGGGACCTGCATGGGTGCAATCCAACATTACTGGGCACGACAAGGGCACTGATAGGGTGCAACAAGGGAGCGGCATGGGTGCAACAAGGCAGCCGCTGGATGATAATAGATCAGCTGGGGCACGTGGGGCTCAACAAAGTTATCGGTGGGGCACATTGGCGAGCTACTAGCGCAACACGGGTGGTGCAGGGGAGCAACACGGGTGGTGCAGGGGAGCGACACAGACACTATCGGGCATGACACAGGGGTGACAAGGGCACTGCTAGCGCATGCCCTTGGCAACAAGGGCATTGCTTGGGTACGACACGGGTGTTGCAGGGTGCAATAAGTATTCCATTGGGTGCGACAAGGAAGCTGCTAGGTGCCACAAGAGTGTGACACAGGTGGTGCTGGATTGACCCGGGTGCTGTGGGGGATGACACGGGCACCGTAGTGATGCATTGAGTGCAACAAGTATGCTCCTAGGGAGCGACCCATGTGCTATCGGGTGTGACAATGATGTTGCTAGGGTGCGACATTGGCACAACACCAACACTGCTAGGTGCGATGAGGGAGCTGCTAGAGCACAAAAAGCACGAGCGAGCACTACTGGGAGCGAAAAGGGACAAGCATGGGTGCGACACCAGCATTGCTAGGCATGACAAGGGAGCTACTGGGTGCAACACCAGTGCAACAATAGCACTCCTGGGAGTACGGCTGAGTATGACAAGGGAGCCACTAGAAAATGACGAGTGACGGTGTCATTATGCGCGACAAGGGATCGGCAGGGGCGCGACACCAGCGCTGTTAGGCATGTCACCGGTGAGACTATGGTGTTCTTAGGGCACGACATAGGCACGACACCAGCATAGCTTGGCGCAATAAGGGAGTTGCTAGAGCATTACAGGCGATAAGGGACCGGCACGGGAATGACACTAGTGCTACTGGGCACGACAAGGGAGTTACTTGGCATGACATTGATGCAACATCAGCATTGTCGGGTACAACAAGAGAGCTGCTGGAGCATGACAAGTGATGTCGACACTGCTGGGAGCAACAAGGGACCGGCACGGGCACCACACCATCGCTGCTAGGCGCGACAAGGGAGCTACAGTGCTTGACACCAGGGTGACAAGGGCATTTCTGGGAGTACTATTGGACATGAGATGGGAGCTGCTGGGGCACGACAAGTTATGCGGGCACTGTTGGGATTGACAAGGGATCGGCAAGGGTGCGACACTAGAACTGCTGGGTGCAACAAGGGAGCTGCTTAGCGTGACACCGATGTGACAAGGGCATTCTTGGGGTGTGAGATCCCGATCCTAAAATGTGATAATTATAGAATAATTATGTAGATTAAAATCATGTTTGGGCTTAAGTATGGTGGAAAATTTTATATCGAAGCAAAATGAGGCAAAATGGGCCAAAACAAGAGGGGTGCTCCTTGAGTGCCATTTTTTGAGAATGGCTGCCCCAGGTGAGGTAGGGCTACGAGGGTTGTGCTCGAGTGCCAACCCAAGCTACCATTTATGAGAACGGGCATTCGACTGGCGCTTGAGTGCCAGTCATGTGACCCACATGTGATCCCTCTTTTCTCATTTTAAAAGAGGAAAATTGAGAGACAAGGGCTCATTTTAGCAGTGCAGCTCAGCACAAATGAGAGGAGAAACGGGAAAGAGAAGTAAAAGAGAAGGAGAGGGACAAATATTTCGATCCACTCAAATTAGAGTAAGGATAATTGTAAACCGAGCTCAGGCAAGTATACTTCGGACATTATATATCATTTTTACAATGTTTTAATACCTCAAAGATTATATTTATTCTTTAAATCCATGATTCTGTATGTTTACTGTAAATAACACTTATTTCTCCTGATTAATTGGACAGAATTCATACTTTTATATACTGCTAAATATTCCTCCGATTTTATGAAAATACTTGTGTTTGGTGTTCATTTATCGTCCGGAAGTTTCATGCGAAACCCTAGATCAAAAATGAGGAATTTTGGTGTTTAAATTCCATTATTTGTGATATACAAAGGCTTATTTGTAAAAAGGTAATGTTCATGTTATTATTTATAACTAAAAAATTTATATGCTGCACTATTGAGTTTATGTGGATTTTTGAAGTAGCCTGAAAGGCTACTTGATTGATTCTGACCGAGTTACTAATATACAGTAAGCTATAAGCTAGAAAATAAGAAGAAAAAAAATATTTCTGATTTTATTAATTATGACTGAGGACTGATATGCGGTCAGGTGAGGCTCTCCGGCATGCCATAGGACATTACGGTGGTAATCAGGGATAACTCCATCCGTGAAGTGAAACATGGTCTATCCTTCCTTAGGACATTATCGAAACAAACTCTGCAGGTCATAAATCCTCTGTTGGCTTTGATTGCTATGCCCAAAAACACAATTTGTCCCTATTATCATCACAGTTCCCTGCCTGAGATTGTGTGGCGAAAACACAATCTATCTATGATTATTCACCCTCTCGACTAGTAGGGTACACTAGTTGGGTCCCTAGGATATCAAACTATAATATTTTGAAGAAATCAAGAGAGATTGGAACAACTTTATGAACTCCAACGCATGTTTAAATAGAATCATGAGTTATCCCTATTTCCATGAATTTGCCCTCCTGCACAAAAGTTTTGTTGATACTTCCTTGACTTCGGTCTCTTGCCTGCATATTTTTACATTTTATGATATTATATTATGTTTTCCAATTTCTAATGCCTATTTCACTGATTTATGATTTTTGAAACATAATTATACTGATTTGTGCTTCCTTGGTTTTCATGTACCTTTATGTTCTTGAATATTTCCATGATTCTATCCATGTGCACTTATGTTCTGCATGAAAGTATAAATAATAATTTTTGAGACCTGTTCATGTTAAATCATGCTTTTCTCATGCTTTCTGTATATGTTCATGTTCTTTGACAGTTTGTAGAACCATATGTACTTATATTCTGCATGAGATCATCATATTCTGCATGTTTTAGTACCATGCTGGGTTTCATCTCACTATTTTGTTTTTCCCCTCTACATAAGGACATAGCGACGACATCGTACGATTAGGCATAGCCTAAGCTTAGCAAGGAAGATTTGGAGCATTAGAGTCATCCTGAAGATTCTTGGAAACTGTTATAGTTTTTCTTGCAAATGTCTAAAAATGTGGATGAAATTATGTGTCAATGGTTATCAGTCATTCTGAATTCTATTGGATTAGTAATGATGCTTCCGTAGGTTTATATAGTTTCTTTTTCTATTCTATTATTTGTATTTTGTACAGGTCTTTGACTGCATCTCTCACATGTTTTTGGTATACAGGAAAGGATTGTGTGTTAAAGACACACTCTCTACCCCAACCTAACACGTAGAGACATAATGGCTTTGTTGGGGGCGATGATATGCGTGATGCCAAGGCTGACATGCCCTCAGTCGAAAGGCTTTAGGCGCCACTTGTGTTCAAAGACTCGATGGCTCACAAAATTCTACAATTAACACCAAGTATCACATTTTGCAATGTTCTTCATCGTTGCGAGAGACAAGATATCCATTGTAGAGAGTCGTTTAGATATGATATGTCGCCACCTCACTCACCGAGCATTCGGTAGAAGGAAACGTAAGCTATGTTATTCTTCCTTGGCACGATCTATGCCAGGGTTTGTTCTTGTGCCAAGCAAAACCCAGCACACCCATTGTCGCTCCTAGACCGGATTACAAGGCGTAGGCTTGGTCGGTAGTCGAGGGCACTACACCACAATAGGCATCGCAGCCCCGACGATTTATTTCAACATGTCCATGGGTTGCTCTTCTTAGTAATTTTTGATAATGATCCTTCCCTAGGTTCACCAATGGAAGGCTTGTTACAACTTCTCCTTCCTCTAAATGATAAGATTCAGTGGACTTCTCCTGATATTCCCGGTAAGAAACAGCCCGCATCGCCACGATCTGAGCACTTCACTGGACCATTCAATTAGTAGGAACAATGAGCGGTGTGTTTATAGGGCTTGGATGTCATCAACACGAGCCGATGACTCGCTCTTACTAAGAATTTCTCATTGAAGACCAACAATTGCAATGATCTATCCCATCATGATGAAATTTGATAGATTACTTGGGCCTATCAGCCATGGCTATAGACTCGTTGAATACATCAGTGTAGCGTGCGTGTGGCCCAGAACATCTAAGGGCATCACAAACCTATGATTGCCTCAAACTTTCATGGCCTGATAGGCCATATTCCCTCTAAGAAGCTAGAAGTGGAGGGATAGCTCCACATAATTGGTTAGGAGGCTAAAGTCCCATTCGTTAATGGAATTAACATGACAAATCACTCCACCAACTAAGAACGGCCATGCCCCACCAGCGATAGAATTAAGAAAGAGCTCTCAGTTTGTCAATTCTTACTACATCTGGGCCTGAAAAGTTCTTCAATGTTGAGTCAAATTAAGCAACAGGCTCCACTCCTGGAGGTGCCCTTCCGTCAATTCCTTAAGTTTTAGCCTTATGACCATACTCCCCCTGGAACAAAAAAACTTTGATTTCTCAGAAGGTGCCGACGGCATCCTGAAAGTAACTTCAACTAATCCCTTGTCAGCATCATTTGTAGTTGATCCTAGAATGGTATCTGATCATCTTCAAGCCCCCAACTTTTGTTCTTGATTAATGAAAACATCCTTGGCAAATACTTTCACAGTTGTTCAATTTCATAAATTCAAGAATTTTACCTCTAACTATGAAATACAAATGCCTCCGACCGTCCCTGTTAATTATTATTCCAATCCCGAAGGCTAGCACAATAGGACTAGGATCCTTTGATGTTATCCCATGCTAATGAATCAAAATCTTAGGACTATTTTGAGCACTCTAATTTCTTCAAAATAATAGCACTAGAGGCACGACCCAGCCAATTAAGGTTAGGAGTGCATTGCCGATAGAAGGGATGAGACAACCGGTACTTGCTGGAGGTGGCAAGTTGCCCCATCCCAACATCCAACTACGAGCTTTTTAACTACAACAACTTAAATATATGCTATTGGAGTTGGAATTACCACGGCTGATGGCACCAGACTTGCCCTCCAACGGATCCTCATTAAGGAATTTTGATTGTACTCATTCCAATTACTAGACTCAATGAGCTCGGCATTATTATTTATTGTTACTACCTCCCTGTGTCAGTACTAGGTAATTTGCCTGCTTATTGGCTTCCTCGGACATTATAGCCATTTCTCAAGCTCCCTCTTTGAAATTGAACCCTAATTCTCCATCACCCATCACCACCATGGTAAGCCACTATCCTACCATCAAAAGTTGATAAGGCAAAAATTTGAATGTTGTGTCACCAGCATCAAAGATATGAAATCTGTCGAGTTATCATGAATCATAAGAACAACGTGTTAAACACGCATCGACCTTTTGTCTAATAAACGCATCCCATACAGAAGTTGGGGTTTGTTGCACGTAATAGCTCTAGAATTACTATGGTTATTCGAGTAGCAAGTACCATCAAACAAACTATGACTAATTTAATGAGCCATTCACAGTTTCACCGTCTGAATGAATTCATACTTAGACATACATGGCTTAATCTTTGAGACAAGCATATGACTACTCGCAGGAACAATCAAGCAGCAATCTTTCTTTTACATCGATAATCATGTGCCTCGTCGATTGATTTGAACACCGATCAAGAGGTCAATGAGTATTCGACTGTCATCTGTGTCTATAGCCATCAGGTAGATAAGACTTCTCAGACATTACCTGTATCTCAATCTTCTTCATCTGAGAGTACACGCTAAATCCCATCGCCCGCCTCAGTTTCATAGAAAACGTGACATGGGAGACAATGTGCCTTACCAATCGTCTTCCCGACACCCTTAAGGGACTCCGAGCATAAGGCAACTTCCCAACAAGATAAATTCCTTCAAATGGGTATGCGACACAAGAAACCACACATCAACCAAGGCACAAAGCTCTTGGCCTTTCAGTGAAGAGGCACGTGTGCATTTGGTTCAATGCATAGATGAAAAGCCCAATGACCCACACAAGTCTACCACTACTCACATGCCATCACGTATGCTCAATTGAGCCCTAGAAGTCGATCCACAAGTGAATTATTACAATGACAAAATCAACTTTCCAAGTTCCCTTATGAGCATCGTTAGACGTGAAAACCCGAGATGGGACAACCAGAGCATATGATCAATATCCACTGAATGCATGGAACCCATGCTATGAAATCATTTTGTGGTGAAGCACATATGAACGACACGACACACGCAACACCATGCATGTCATGCCCGCTTGTAGCTGCAACAGAATACCGATAGATGGGATAACCCGAGCATACGGATGACAAGCACTGAATCCTTGGAAACCCGTGTCATGAAATCATGGCTTGGAAAAATACGTATGAACAACATGATACACGCAGCACCATGAATGGCATGCCGACTTTCACCTGCAGCAAAACACCGATAGATGGGACAACCCAAGACCGTCACGCACCTAACGCATGGAAACCCAGGATGTGAAATCATGGCATGGAAAATTACGTATGAACAATGTGGCACACACAGCACCATGGAAGGCATGCCAATGTGCACATGCAATAATACACTGAAAGTCTAGACAACCCGAGCACAATCGATATGAACTGGATGCGACCCAGGCCACAAAAGCATGGCATGGAAAAACACGTAGGAATAACACGGGACAGGTAGTATGATGCATGGCATGCCAGCATGAACCTTCAGTGAAGCAATGATAGAAGGACAAACCAAGCGTACGAGCGGTATACACCGAGCTCGTGGAAACCCAGGCTGTGAAATCATGGCATTGCAAAACATTTGATAAACACGAAACACATAGCAGCATGCATGGCGTGCCTTGGTGACATGCGTGGGTGGCAGCGTCGGCATGCTTGAGCAGCAAAGCAACTCCCCCATATAGAGGCTGTTGGGCCTTTTTGGCATTGGCAGTAGTGAACATTGCACCCCCCAACTTTCACAATGGGATTTTTCATAGTTGTCGGTAATATTTTTACATAATTTTTTTTAGAAAGATAAAAATTAGGAGTATCATAAAACCAAGTCTTGGGTTTTTCAACTACGGGAGAATATTTTAATAATTTCTTAAATATTGTGAAACATTGAAAATTAATAACTCTGTCAAGACTTATCCGAATGATAAGCTTTTTTAAAAAAAAATTAGCGTAAATTGTAGAGAAAATTTAGATGTATTGGTGTCATCATTTGAGTTTTGGAAGGAGTCATAATCCAATTATTGAGGGCAAAAAATACGCAAAATTTCGTATTCACTAGGAAAAGTGGTGTTTTCTTATTCAAAGCATGCACGGAGAGCTGAGGGAAAGATTATTGAGATGATATCTACAAACAAATGGGTAAGGCATTGGTGAAAGATGTCTACCCCAAGACCACGTGCATTGGCAAGACATGTCATAATGAGACCACATGGTACCTCATAAATCTTGGCAGTGCCGACAGGGCGCAAAATCTAAGGACGAGCAAGCATCATTGAAGACATACCATATCATTGGAAATGACATGTCGAGATGATCAACTTGGCAAGGCTTTGCAAAGTCTCCGTGTCAACTCGGGCATAACAAGGGCACTACGGAGGCCCGCTATGCACGACATGGGCATGATATGTACGGTGCTAGAGAATGACCCTACCATGACTTGAGCACTACCGGGCGCGATAGGGGAGCTACTTGGCATTGCTGGGGTGCATAGGGAACTACAAGGGTAGTTTTGGGGCAAGCTAGGGAGCGACATTAGTGCTACTGGCGATGACACGAGCACTACTAGCATGCACTGGGCGTGACATGGGAGGTGCTGGGTCATGTTGGGGAGCTGTTGGGTGCAACATTGGTGGTGTTCGACAATGACCTAGGTGCTGCTGGGATGCACTAGGTTCAACATGGGAGGTGCTAGGTGCGACATTGGTTGTGCCAGGGAGTGACCTAGGCACTTTTGTGCATGACGCTGGTTGTGCCGAAGAGCAGCCCAGGCGCTACCTGGCACAAAAAGGTCATTGTTGGAGCGCGACAAGGGTGCTTTTGGGCCACAAATAAGGCACTGATGGGGCACAACAAGGTCACAGCTGGGCCGCAACAAGGGAATGTCATGGGCACGACGTAAGGAATGGATTTCTAAAACATAGTAAATTCTAATTATTAGGTTAATATAATAAAATTTAGGATGAATGGAATTGAGAAAATAGAGATTTGGATCACAATTGAAGAAAAATGAGGGTGGCACTTGATGGAGGCTCAAGTGAAGCTAGAGGCTCAAATTTGAGTAAGGTCATGCCTGAGGTGCGCCCAAAGTCCACTCTTGCGTGATTTCTAGGGAGGGTGCGCCCGAGGCTCACCCGACTGGCACTCATGCGCCAGTCGGATGTTTTTGCCCCCACCGACTTACTGTTTTGTATTTTAAAAGGGGAAAGGAAGGAAGAAGCAGGGCATGAATAGCAGCAGCAGATGAGAGAAAGGAGAGAAAAAAAGAGGAAGAGAAGGAATTCCAAGCAATTTTCAACCCAATCAGAATAAATAAATAATAAATCTGGCTAAGGCAAGTGTACCCTAAGCTCTATTTTCCCTAGTTGCTTTTTGCTATCCTCTTTTAGATATTATTACTCTAATACCCTTGCCTCTAAGATTTATTGTGCAATACTTCATGTTTTTTAGTTTTATCATGATTCTATGAATAAATTGCATGTTTAAGCATGGATACTATGATTTATGTGCTCAATTTCACTGTTTAACTACTGTTTCATGTCCAAATTTTGTTCAAAACATTTCTCTCAAGCTTTTAAGCTCAAAAAAGGAATGTATGACTTTGTAAATTTTGAGTTATGGCGTGAAAATATTATACTATAAATTATTTAATGCTTATCGGACGATTTTATCCAAAATTTTGTTAAAAGATATGCTGTTTAAAATTATTGAGAATTCTAAGACTATCTAAAGACCTAATTATGTGATTTTGATGTGTTCTTTAAAGAATGAGAAGTGAAGTTAAGAAAGAAGAATCAGAGTTCCCTAAGTTAAAATCAGTAAGAAACTAGACCAAGGATTGTTATTCAGTGGGTAATGTTCTATGGCATGCCTTTGAATGTTACAGTGGTAATCGAGGATAACTCTGTCCATAGAATGATATGTGGACCGCCTTCCTCAGGGCATTACTAAGGAGGACAAGAACTAAGAATCCATGGCCATCCTGTCTTCAGGATGTAAACAAAGAAGAACTCACGACCATCCTTAATTTAGGATATAAATATGGAAGAACCCATGGCCTTTGATTGTATAGAGTGAACACAATCTATTCTCGATTATTCGCTCCCTTTGTTGGTAGGGCCTACTAGCACTGGTCCCTCAAGATAATAAAATTTATCCAAAAGGACGAGTAAGTTTTTAGGTGTTTTATAATTTTTAGCATGTTTTCTGACTAAGATAACTGAAAAACATAACTAAAGGAGAAAATAAAATAAGCAAAGACAAGATGTTTGCCTACAAGTTTATGTTCATGCACCGTTTCATGATCATGCATTGTTCATATACGTATTTGGCTACAAATTCCTTTGGTGGATCTTTATATATATATATTTATCTGTTTTATATGAAAATTTTGCATGTCCTTTTTATTACAGTAACTTGCTGAGTAATTGGTTCACTCATTGCTGTTTTTGTCTACCCTTTCAGATGAAACCAATGAGTTGATACTTTATGAGAAAGAGTAAAGATAGGGAATAGCTAAAAAAGGATTTGTTAGACCTCGGAGACTTGGAATTTGGATGTGATTTACATAATGTGAATGAAAATAACTGATGCAAGTTAAATGTTGTGTATTATTATAGAATAGTATGCCTATGCAGGTTGTTTATAGATTGTAGTTACACTTCCGTGGTCTGATTTTGGATTTGTACAAGTTCCTTGATGTCATCTCTTATTAGGTCCAATATGGTAGTTTGAGATTACTGTGTTGGAACAATAGAGGTAGTAGCATTTTGATTTTGAACTTGTGTATGTGTTGTGATTGAATTTTGAATTCTACCTATTTATAAGTATTGTAAAGGGTTTATTATTCAGGTTGTATGGATGGCTATTGTCAAAATTTAGGAGAGACTATGCCTAATTTTCTACATAAATTAATGTATTTATAAATGACAGTGTATTAGTTTAATTTGGTTAAGTATGTAAATTGATGGAAGTCATTAGAGGATTATGACCCGTTCCATCACACGTAACACCAGCGCTACTGTCCGCAACAAGGGCACTGATGGGGCCCGACAATGTTGTTGCGGGGCACAACAAGGGTGCTGTTTTGCCACGACAACTGAGCCACACCTACGCGATGCCTGCTGTGATGACCTGAGTTTTGAAAAATGATAATTAGGGTGAAATTGAATTAGTAATGATCAAGAATTAAGTTAAATTGTAAAAAATTGAGTACGAAGGAGAAAGATGATGCTGGGCCTTATAAGGTATCAGTTTCTAGGATAAAGTTAATATGGGCGGTCAGGTTTATGATTTCCAAAATTTGATAATTGGGAGATAATTAAGTTAAAATAGGTGAATTGTGGTAAAAAGGAATAGGAAGAATCA
>JAOVVI020007845.1:0-14589 GCA_028571085.2 Nepenthes alata
CAATAGTTCAACTTTCAGTATAACAACTAATTCAATAGAGTAATTAGTAACATCAAATAGTCAAAATTATTATAGATGGATAATTATTTCTATACAATAAGAAGAAAAAATTAATAAAATTGGTACCTCTGGTTTTAAAACGGCATTAACCATCAAAAATCATAAACAAACCATATTTATTAAGAATGAATATGAAGAAATTAGGTTATTATTACCTTTATTAATAGATAAATTAAAATATAAAATTTATAATTATACCCATTATGATTTAATCTAAATAGCTATCAAAATATTATGTATCAAAACACAGTCCCCATTATAAAAGGATACTCAAGGCGTTCACAAGGATATCGCAAGTTAGAAGTTTATGACATCTAATTATTAGCAACTATTTCCTATTTTCTCTTGCATTCCACTATGCTTGTAATCCTTTTTAAAATTTTGTATCAAAATATCATGTATCAACAATTGTATTTAGCTTCGGTTTAGTCAAATCAAAGTATAATTTTTGATATATTTTTACTCTTTTTTATTATTTGTCTAATTAAAAGCTTTCTTTTAATCGTGTGAGGTAAGGGGGAGATACTATGTGGAAAGTAAATTTTCATTTGAAGAGTGTTTTCTATTTTATATAATTGTGTGGTAATGGTATGTAAAGTTTATGATTGATAATTATTCCATTCATGACCTTTTTTAATATCATCTAATGTAGCCTTGAAAGTTGATTATCTATCAGATCCCTTTTTAAAGGGAATGATCAATATTTGTAAACCATATATATTTAATTTAACGGCAATTAATAGAGGATGAATTAAAATAATATGCTTTCCACTAACAGTTGTCCACTTATTGATTATTCTTGTATTAACATTAAATTGGTTGTATTCAAATAATTTTAATGTGGATATTAAATGATTATTATTAGCATAGGGTAAAAATCATTCAAAAACGGTAAATCCTTTTAAAGTAAATTCATCGCATGTTTTCAAAGTTTTCTATGTTCTTTTTTTGGTTCTTACGTAAAGAATTTTAAATACTATTTTCTAAGAAGACTATTTTTATTTGACATAAGTTTGCTTCTTAGATATTTTATATCTGGAATAACTTATTTCTCGTTGGTAGTGACATTTATAAATTGCATGTCTGATAATATTGAAGACTATAAAGTATTTTAAGTAATGATTTCTGAAATAGAATTTCTATTTTTCACATGTCTAGAGTCTTGAGAATATGTTGTTTGAAACCTAATACTTATAGTACTCTAGAAATTTGATATTCAAATAATATTATATGAGATCATATTATATTAATATTTATTGATCTAGATATTTGTACGATATGAGTTGATCTAAAATTAAAAATAATATTTTCATATGGAGTTTTTTTAATATTAGAAAACTCTTTTCTAGTCACATGATGAGGTGGTTACATAAGGTCAATCTGTCAAGCATTTGGTAGAATAATTTTTCTCCATTTTAGTAGTTTGAATGTAAAAGTGGCGGCATGATCTACCTCCACTTATAATACAGTGGTTTCTCCTATAGAAATTTAAATTAATATTTTGGATTAAATTGAGTTGTTAATAATTTAAAATAAGAAAATCATGTCTATCTTTCTCCTAGGCTAAACATGGAAGATTAACGTTTAACATTAAGATATTTAAGATAGTTAAATCTTTTAAGATTTATCGTAAAATTTGGTATATTATTAAAATAAATGAGTTCATTACATAGATTAGATTATACTATTACTAAAATAGAGTCATTATATTTTAATAATATCCGATTTCTTAGAAAAAGTTATATTGGAATATATATTTCTAATTTGATTAATGATTTGATGGCTATTTGAATAAAACAGTAATGGATATAAATGTAGCTTTGTGTTTGAATTTATCTATTAATAAAGTTGATAATAATCTAATTTTTTTGTATTATTTCTTAATAGATATAGTTTATCCATGATTTTTAATGGTTAAGACCGCTTTGAAATCAAATGTATTGATTTTATAAATTTATTTTATTTGTTGTGTAGGGATTATCCATGTAGAATAACATGACTACTTGAGATTACTAATGACTCTTTTGAATTAGTTGTCATTTTAGAAGTTAAACTATTACTCATAATTATATATTTTAATTTGGACTTCATTATTTAATTAATGTATAGATTAAAACAAAACCTTTTACACTAATTTAATAATTGGGAACATCTAATTTGAAACTACCAAACTCAGGTTAACCAACAGTAAAAACATAATTACATATGATAACTAAGTATTATGCAGATAAATAATACAATAATATATATAAAATTTAAATAATGATGTTTCTAGTACCATAAGTATGCCGGATCAATAATTTTAACTTTCAATTTGACAAATAATAAAAGAGAATAGAAATATACCAAAAATTATACTTTAATTTGATTAAACGCAAGTTGAATGCAATTGATGATACAATATATTTTGATACAAAATTTTGAGAAAGATTATAATGATGGTGGAATATAAGGGGTCATAGGAAATGGTTTCTAATAGTTAAGAAGCTTAAACTTCTGACTCACGATACCCTTCTAAATGCCTTGAGTATCCTTTTATTATGGGGATTGTATAATCTGAACCATTCATTATCCAATAATTCGGTCTGCTACTGTAGTAGGTGAATTATAATGGTAGGTGAGTAGGTGACATCATATGCTGTTTTTTATATTTTAGTGAATTGTATATTATCTGCCACATTGTTATGTCAAATCTACAAAGTTGATGTCATCACTGTAGAGTATCTATTGTTATTGTAGAGCATCTACTTTTTACTAGGAATATCATTTTTTTCTATCGATACTTTTAAACTTAATGTTTGATGTGGTCTTTGAGTTTCTAGTAGAGCATATTATAGCTGAATAAATTGTAGCCATTGTTATAGTTGATGATCCTAAACGGGTTGAGTTCGAATTGAATCTTAAACATAAGAGAAAAGCTCTTTAAAAAATATGTAGATACCTATATAATAATACGGTATTAATTTTTTTTAATTAAAATTAAAACAGAAAAGTTTATAATATATTTTGTGTCAACAATGGCAAAACAATAGCGACAGAGCATTGGCAGCAATTGTTGCCATGACCAATACAATGTCAAAGAGGTGGTGGTAGGGAGTGGGTGACAATTTTTGAACAATGAAGCATTTATTTATTTTTGGTCATTTTAAAAGTTAAATATTATCTAAGTAAAGTTTTAGTGTTTCAATATAAAAATTTTTTAAAAACCCCTCAAAATTATAAATTTTACTAAATAACTTTTTGACAATCATAAACTTTTAGTATGTTAGAATATTATCTTATGGATCAAAGTTAGGCTCCTTAATTTCACAATGAGTTTATATGTATAAGCAAATATATTAAGCATATTTTTTAAATTTAATATGTTTATTTTGTAAGTAAAAATTTAATATGTTAATTGAACAAGATCATATAATGTATTTTGCATTAACCCATTAATGTTTTTCGAATGGAGTTTGAAGAAAGCTTCGAATAATTGGGTGGGATTTATAGTGATATGGTTCTACCCGTGACCATTTGGGGAGCGCTCATCACGAGGGCAATTGTGCAATTTAATGCATTGCGAAGGGCCTTATTCATGATATTTGGATAACATAAAAATTTAATCAAAGCCTCGAATAATTTTTAAGTCATTTAGTTAGACTGTTATTTTTTTTTAAAAAAATTATTTATTACTATAAAATTTATAAATTAAATAATAAAATAATTATTTAATATTATTCATCCAAAAAGAAATTTTTTATTTCTATATATTTTATGACAACAACTAAGTTTATAATAATAATTACTCACAATAATAAGCCATTTAGTTAAAATTTATTAGTGAGAATAATTATTTTGAAAATATATATGACAATTGAAAATAGTTAAAAAAACCCAACTTTATTTATCATACGGGCTCATAAAATAAAATTTTAAGCCAGTATTGTCATTATAAATAGTATTATTGTTATGTTTATATATCTACTATGTTGATAAAAATATTATTTGTTGATAAATAATAATTATATTTTATTTTTTTTTCTTTTATAAATTAATAATATAATGCTATTTCTGATCTCATTACAATATATATCTTACTTTTTTGGAATATATATATATATATATTATATTTTTTATGTCTCTTTGGGGAAATCAAATTGGGTGGACGACGTCGGAGGCTTAAACAGGGCGCGAGGGTGGGGGCTGGGCTTAACGTTATGGCAATACAGCAATTTAATACGATGGGAAGGGCATTTAATCCAAGGGCATTATCGACATTGAATTTTGCCGGTCTGGGAAAATCCCACTTCATCCTTCACCGAGCGTGTTGAATACTACCGCCAACGGTAGGGGGCAAGCGCACTCTCTGATAAAAGTTGAAAGTGAAGCGAAGTAATGGAAAAAAGGCAGAGAGCACTGGGCGCCTGAATGCTAGAAACCTCGAAACCCCCAAAAACCAACAACAGGTTTCTCATTTCCTCTCGTTCTCAAGTAGGGTCAGCTGTTATAGCTCTTGATTGTGATCTGTTTCGGTAGCCTCTTCTCAGTATCAATGCTCCTAGAGGCATTTTGTTTGTTTGTGCGTCTCTTCGTTTGGTGATGCGAAAGCCCTAAAAAAGAAGGATTAGGCGAGATTTGCAAAGGTCGGAAGGGAAAAAGTGAAGGAGAAATAGCGAGGGCAATGTCCAAAGTACTAATGACGAAGAACATCTGATGCCGTTCGTAACGAGATCGTGGAACTGAATTTGTCCGAACACGATTAATTGATTCCTCGGAGTGGTGTTAGTGCTTCAGAGGTACGGAAATCGTAGCTTCTGAAGGAGAGAAAATAACCTTTTTTCCCTTCCTTTTGTGTCACAAGGGACCGAGGTTCACTTTGCGACGAATTATGTATTTTTTGGGGATGATTTGTGGCGATTTCGGAGGGATGTTGTGATGCTAAAATTTTTTCTTTGGGTGGGTCCAGAGCTTTTTTATATGAGGTTTTAGATCGTTGATTTCGTTATAGCACTCTTTGATTTGGGGTCGGCTGATCTTGAAATATTTATAATCCTCGTACTTTTCGCTGTCTCATCTTCTGGGAACCTCGAATAGTTGCTGTTGTCTCTCTGCATGCGTCCTCGAACTAAGCAAAAAACTAGTATTTTTTATTGTTAGATGCCGAACGTAAATTCTGTTAGTGTCATGCGGCTTATATTTTGGGTCATTGTTAAGTTTCGGTTTTGGCTTGCTTTAGTACTTGGGTAATTTCTCAGAAAAAGCGAGGTGCAGAAAAGAGTGTATAATTTTGGCATTTGGAAGTAGATACATTTTATGGCTTTGTTACCAGGAAATCTTATTTGACAATTGGCTTCTTCGTGTGGCATCTTAATGAAAATGGAGTGAAGGTCGGTCAGAAATTGGGTGTATCAGATACTAAGGTTTTATTATTGAAGGTGAAGGGGAAGTTTGCGAAATATGATGGCTATGTCCTGCAAGGATGGTAAGGAAGGTTTGGACAATGGAAAATATGTGAGATATACACCGGAGCAGGTTGAAGCCCTCGAGAGGCTCTATCACGAATGCCCCAAGCCCAGTTCTCTACGCCGCCAGCAGCTTATTCGGGAGTGCCCCATTCTTTCTAACATTGAGCCCAAGCAAATCAAAGTTTGGTTTCAGAACAGAAGGTATCCACTTACTTTTGCACCGATCATCTGGGCAAGGATAATTTCCTTTTTATTGGCATATTCGTGCCATGTTTAATCGTCATGTTAACGGTAAGTTTGTCACAACTTGTTATACTTAAGGATCCACGTTCACGTTTTGTTGTGTGTTTGTGTTCATATTGTGGCAGGTGTAGAGAGAAACAGAGAAAGGAGGCTAGTCGATTGCAAGCAGTGAATAGGAAGTTGACTGCTATGAATAAACTATTAATGGAGGAGAATGACCGATTGCAGAAGCAGGTGTCGCACTTGGTATATGAGAATGGCTACTTTCGCCAGCATACTCAGAATGTGAGGAATTAAATTCTTTGATGAGATTCCAACCACGATTTCATCCATAAATCTATTAGTTTTATTCTCTTTATATTGCGTTATATTTCGAACGTATGATTCAGGGACTGATATGGCATTTGTTTTGTTTCAGAAGACTCTCGCTTCTAAAGACACGAGCTGTGAATCAGTGGTGACCAGTGGTCAACACCATTTGGCGCCACAGCGTCCGCCGAGGGATGCTAGTCCTGCAGGGTTAGTGGGGAATAATTTGGTTGCTATGTCACTTTCTGGACTTCGTGTGTTGCGATTTCCTGGAGCTGTGTCGCTAATGGGTTTCTGCTTTTGTATTATTTCCAGGCTTTTGTCCATCGCAGAAGAGACTTTAACGGAGTTTCTTTCAAAGGCCACTGGAACTGCTGTTGAGTGGGTCCAAATGCCTGGAATGAAGGTATCTCTGTAAGGGTGAATTTTTACACATTCACCAACTAATATTTATGAACTTTTTTTAATTCATAATTAATAAACCAAGTTTTTTACCAATAACTAATTCAGAGAATTATGAACATGGTTCCGATCACTGGCCCATTATTCCAAGCAAAATTCTATTGAGAGTACATTGTACGGCATTGAGCATGTTTAACATTGCGGAAACGCAGATAGCTTTCAGTTTTTTTCTTCAACAGCCGGGGGATTATTCTCCTCATAATTTTTCTTGCAATGTGTAGCCTGGTCCGGATTCCATTGGAATCGTTGCTATTTCTCATGGTTGCACTGGAGTGGCAGCACGAGCCTGTGGCCTGGTGGGTCTTGAACCCACAAGGGTAAGCACTGTTGAATGTTTACCTGTTGTTTCAGTATGACACTAGTTTGAGTTGTCGGAAACCTCTTTACTCATTTTACAGGTAGCAGATATCCTAAAAGATAGGCCCTCGTGGTTTCGTGAGTGCCGAACTGTGGATGTGCTGAATGTGCTGCCCACTGCAAATGGTGGAACCATCGAGCTGCTTTACATGCAGGCAATAACTTCTGGATGTGTTGTTGATTTACCTGTTGATATTTGTGCAGTCAATTATCTTATGTTTGATTCAATAGGGTCTGTTTCTTAGAAATAATGTGTTTCAAATAGTTGTTTTCTTAGTGGAACTACCTTTTGCTGGTTTAGCTCTATGCACCAACAACTTTGGCTCCTGCCCGTGATTTCTGGCTGCTTCGCTATACAAACTATATGGAGGATGGAAGTTTAGTGGCAAGTACACTCTTCTCCGTGGTCTATTTGCTGGGGTGTTGGATCTTATGACCGTTCTTCTGCATTATTCTGATTCTTGTGAAGCCATTACACTAATGTGCTGCTATAAATAGGTCTGTGAAAGATCACTTAACAACACTCAGAATGGTCCTAGTGTGTCACCTGTGCTAAATTTTGTTAGAGCAGAAATGCTGCCTAGTGGCTACCTGATCAGGCCTTGTGAAGGGGGTGGATCAATAATACACATTGTTGATCATATGGACCTTGAGGTGAGGGATATGTGCATCTGTTTGCTTTCCTTTTTTATATGCTTCATTTTGATTATTATTCAATTGGTACCTTATTGATTATTAAGTTCTCAGTATGTTCATTTTGTGAAATAGCCGTGGAATGTGCCTGAAGTATTGCGGCCCTTGTATGAATCATCAACAATGCTTGCTCAAAAAATGACAATGGCGGTAATATTCATTTTATGACCTCATGAACTGTAACTTACATTGCATTGCCTTTATTCCTGAGAAAACTTCAGCATGTTATTTTTTGCCTCTCTTTTGATTTTTTTGGGGAATTGTCCTGTTTGGTCCATCCACTGCATGCTCCAGAATTGTAGTCTTCATCACCACCTGGGTTTCTTATCATGGACAATGACATTGCTGTCATCCAGGCATTGCGCTACTTGAGGCAGATAGCCCTGGAAGTTTCTCAGCCCAATGTTGCTAATTCTGGCAGACGACCTGCAGCACTTCGAGCACTTAGCCAGAGGTTGAGCCGGTGAGTATATACTGACTCATCAAAGTTGTGGTCTTTCTTGATTCTCTGCAGTCAGAATCTGATGGTTAATCTTCCAGGGGTTTCAACGAGGCACTTAATGGATTTACTGATGAAGGGTGGTCACTGGTTGAAAATGATGGGATGGATGATGTTACTATCCTCGTGAACTCGTCACCTGACAAATTGATGGCTTTGAATCCTTCCTATGCTGATGGATTTCCTGTTGTTAACAATGCTGTTTTATGTGCTAAAGCCTCAATGCTTTTGCAGGTTCGTTTTAATGGCGGAATGTTAAACATTTAATACCATATATGGCATCATTCAATTACAAGCTTCCATATTTAGTCTAAGATTCCAAGTTATAAATGTAAAATCTTAGTCAATTCTATAATCCATCTTCAGCTGGTCTATTCAGCCATTTGAGGAAAATAAATAATAACAATAGCTTATATGTTTTGATCTTTGCTTCCGGCTTGTGTGTAATTAAGGGGTCTCTTGCCTTCTAGAAGGGAGTAATCAACTTTTTTATTATTAGTTAGCCTTTGCTGTCTTGTCAATAATGCAGTTCCTTCCTCCATACCTTTCCAAGGTTTTGGTCCAACTCTTTTTGAATTGTAATGTATTCACTTCTTCTTTAACTTATGGTCTTCCGGTACCTGGATAATCAGAGAGATTTACATTTATTTGTCATGAAACTCCCCTTGCAACATGTTTCTTTCTCTCTCTCTCTATTAGCAACATTGTGGAAATGCCCAGGAATTTTTTTGATACTTAATCTGTAACATGTACCTGTTCCTTACCACTCTTGATACAACTTGCTACAAATAGTTTGTTTTCCTATCTCTTGCTTTAGCTCGTGTAATCCTTTTCTTTTTCCCGCTTATGCAAGCCTTCTTTGTATGAAATTTAGTCTGTAACTAAAATTTGATGCGATGAGGGAACTTTTGTATCATTTGCGGGCATCCAATTCCCATATGTACCAACTCATGACCACAACTGATGTATAAATCCATGCCTAAATGCTTTACGCAGTTTCATCCACAGCCTTCTTTGTGCCTACCGAAGTGAGGTACCTGCTCAAAAAACCAAAGAAAGTAAAAAGGACAAAAGCATTGCAGCTTATAAAGATAACAAAGTTTATTGTTATTTTCAACCTCAAGAATTTCAGGAATTGTCCATTTAAACGGAAAATTCATATCCGTTTCTTCCTAACACATCATTAATTAGTGTTTGCAGAATGTTCCACCTGCAGTACTACTAAGATTCTTGAGAGAGCACAGATTAGAATGGGCAGACAATAATATTGATGCTTACTCTGCGGCAGCTGCAAAAGTTGGTCTCTGTAGCTTGCCTGGGTCTCGAATTGGGAGTTTCAGTAATCAGGCTATACTTCCATTGGCTCACACCATTGAGCATGAAGAGGTATGCAAGTTGAACATGATTCCCAAAGCTATGGCCTTTTATTCTGTGTTATTTTCATTTTATGTTTTTCTTTTTTACTGAAAGTTCTTGTTCTTTGCTTTGGTTTTTTTGTGCCACTTTGGTGTTGTCAGCTCTTGGAAGTTATTAAGCTGGAGGGCATAATAAATTGCCATGAAGATACTATAATGCCCAGAGACATATTTCTGTTGCAGGTGAGCATTGTTTCTCAATTTTTCCTAATTTTGGCCCTAGGATATGCAATGATTGTCTTCATGTAGGTGGTGATACATCTCTCCATCCTATAATTGGGGTCATACCTCATAAGGTCTATTTGGTATAGCTTTTTAAACAACATTTGGGTAAAGTTGCCAAACGGATCTCTCCCAAAAAGTTAATTGAGTTTCTCTATAGGTTGCCTTTCATTTTTTTTAATTAAGTTTTGATTTGTAGCCTTTTCAAAATTATTCTGAAAGTGCTTTTAGGAGAAGCTACAAATTATAGTTGGAGAAGCCAGTAACAAATTCCTCTTCTAATGAATTTATAACAGTCTTGTTCCCTTGCTCACAGAATGAGTCCACTTTTTCTGGGGCTCATGTTAAGGAAATATTGGACAAAGTTGGCTCTTTATAGTAGTTTTTTAATTTTTTGTTCCATTTTGGGATAAGCTCTCTTTATAGTAGTTGTGTTTTTTTTTTCATACACAATTGCTTGTATTATTCAAGCAGCATGTGCTCGTGTCAAAATGACATGTTCTGTTTTTACATAAACATGTACGGAGGCGGACATGCACTGTATGTTTTCTCATTTATTTGCTTTATTTTCTTGATGTATAGCTACTAATTGGTGCTATATTATTGGATAAATTGATTAAAAGATTATTGTTCTAAATAGAAAGTTGCTAGTTGTGATGTCAGTTTATTCATGTTTTGCTTTCTTACCTTTGGAGCAAATATTTATGGTGACATGCATTGGCTATACCTGAAAAGCCTAGACTATAGTTAGATAAATATTAGATACCTAAGAGGATGAAAAAGCACATTGGGTTTTTCCTCAAATGAACGAGGGGTGTTCCTCAAATTGTCTGGATGAGTATAAATTGGATAGGCGGGCTTAAAGATTTCGCTTATTTGGAGATTGGCATAAGAAACTCACAGTAACATCTGAACAAAGGTATTGTGAGAAATCCTTCTTTTGATTCATGCTTTGATGCTTCTCACTTTCTTGTAAATTTCTTGTTTTTAGTATATTGTATAAAGGAGTGATATTGGATTGGCAATAATTCCTGACAGCTGTGTAGTGGAATGGATGAAACTGCTGTTGGCACCTGCGCAGAGCTCATATTTGCTCCCATAGATGCCTCCTTCTCTGATGATGCACCTGTTCTGCCTTCAGGGTTTCGTATCATTCCGCTTGATTCTGTCAAGGTTTTATTTGAATATCTCCATGCCCCTCTTCCATTACTTCTTGCTTTTGTATGCATGTCTGAAATTCCATGTTCAATGCCCATGGATGAAAATATCGGTTTCAATTGCAGCCGTATGCATCGGTCGTGTCAAGTGTCAAATGTATTTGTTGATGTATCGATTTCATGGTCTAGCCTCATGCTTAATGCAGTTGGTCTCCCATGCATTAAACAGGAAACCTCCAGCCCAAATCGCACCTTGGATCTTGCTTCCGCTCTTGAAATAGGCCCAGCTGGAAATAGATCGGCCAGTGATCATTTTTCTACTGATGGCAATATGAGATCCGTGCTGTCAATTGCTTTTCAGTTTGCATTTGAGAGCCACCTGCAGGATAACATGACATCTATGGCTCAACAGTATGTACGCAGCATTATAGCTTCAGTTCAGAGGGTTGCATTGGCTCTCTCTCCTAATTCAAGCTCCCAGACTGGCCTTTGGCCGCGGCTTGGCACTACTGAAGCACACATGCTAGCTCGTTGGATCTGCCAAAGTTACAGGTGTGTAACAGGATTTTATTACTATGTATTGCTAATTTTCCAATTATCTGCACTGTTCTTGAGCTATGTTTTTCCTACATTTGATGGGGATTGAATCAGTAAACTATTTTCAATAACAATTTTAACAGGATTAGCCTCCTGTGCATTACCAGCAGCCAAAAGTTACTTACCTTTATTCCTAGTCTCCTATGCATTCTAATTGATGGATGCTGGAAACAGATTTCTATTTTTGCTCCTAGAGTTGTGCAGGAATATGCCTTTTCTCAAGGGAGTAGGATCATTGAATTAATTTGCTATGTCCATTCCCCTTTCTATTTGAATAAGTCCCCTTGCTTTGATTTGGATCAATTTGCTATCATCATGGAGTTTCTGGATTACAAATTTGCAAGCTCTTCTGGAATCTAATGATTGAGTGTATGAGGAAAAATGTAGTTTGATATTTGTCACTATTTAGGTATCTTTTGGAAAGATTTCTGTTTCAAAATTAATTGTTTGTTAAGGGGTCGAAGTGCAATTATCAGCATAGTTTCACAAGCTGCCAATCTACCCACATTGTAAGTGATCTTGTTTTACGAGAACACAATTGCTTCTGTGTTTTGGGAAGAATGAACATGTCACCACATATTTTAGTCATGGATGCATGCCGAGCATAAATAAAAAGTTTCTATTGGAAACATGGGCAATCAACACATTTTTCTGAGATTGCCACATAATTATGATCCAATAACTCAAATTTTCGATTATAGATCTGTAGTTAGATTCAGATTCTTTTTTTGAAATATTGATTTAAATCTTATACAGAGGTGTGGGTTGATCGTTTATCTGTTGCAAGTCAGTTGTCTCCACTTGTTTTTGAAATGTTAATATGCACTTGAAGAAAACAACCACTAGTATATTTGAGTGTTAAACAGATCACTGAATTCCTGCTTAACAAACAGGTGCTTCTTGGGAGTGGAACTGCTTAAATCCAAGGGCGAAGGGAGTGATTTTATTCTCAAGGCACTGTGGCATCACTCAGATGCTATTATGTGCTGCTCCTTGAAGGTCCGTGTTTTACTATTTTTTGCAATAACAAATAGCTGAATATGCCATTTTGTGTGTTCTGGTACCGGATAAGCCTTACATTTTAGAAAGAGAAACTTGACCATGACTCTTGGGTTACAGCCTTAATGTGATTTATGCATTAACCTCAATGGGTTGCATTTGGAAGCTTAAATTACAATGTATCTAAAATTTAAACAAATATGACATGATTGAACACTTTATGATTGTTGTAGAATTCTATACATACAAAGAGATCATTTTCCATAGGGATATGTCGAAAGATGTAGCACCGTCCAACCTACAAGGGAATTGATTGGTTTCTGAATGTATAGAATGTTCCAAGTACTCAGGGAGACAAACTAACCTGGAATAACACAATTTGACCTGTTTCATATTTAACTCCCCTATCCGTTGCAGCAGGAGAGCTACTGTCCGTCATTCATATAATCAAACAAAGACATCGATAATTTGACATAAATTTGACATTTGGATATATACCCAAAACCAACCCACCAATTATAAAAACTGGGCTTGAAACAACCTGATTTTTACCTTTGCAAGTTGCTTTCTGTATTACTGTCAATGAATGAATGACGTGACTTTTATCGAATAAATGGTACAGATGATAGAAGACACACCACCTATTGATTCAACCAACGTGTATGCAAGGGCGAATAACCAGCTCAAATTTGCCACTTTTATACTATATGGAGCCTTTAAGAAAGTTAGGAGATCTTTTCAGCCTTTCCTAGCTGTAGTAAGGATAGGACACAGATCTGTAAAGGTGGAAGAGACTGCTGCTCTTCCGCTCATTTCACATACCAGTTTAAGCTACCCGCTTGCTATCAAAGAATTTCTTTTCTTGAAATACTCTTCCAGTATTTGAATTTTGACTTGATTTTGGTAACGTTATCTGGGAGATGATTGTTAATGCAGCCATTGCCAGTTTTCACCTTTGCAAATCAGGCTGGCCTTGACATGCTTGAGACGACGTTGGTTGCGCTGCAAGACTTAGCTTTGGAGAAGATTTTGGATGATCACGGACAGAAGGCTCTCTGCTCCGAATTCCCTCATATAATGCAACAGGTCTCAACATGCCCAGTTATCAGGAAACCGAATTTCATATGATAATTTCTTTCGAATCTGAATGTCCTCAATTTCCTCCTTGTTACCCTTTCTTTGTAGGGTTTTGCCTGCCTCCAAGGCGGAATTTGTTTGTCTAGCATGGGTCGGCCGGTGTCCTATGAAAGAGCTGTGGCCTGGAAGGTACTCGATGACGAAGAAGCCGTCCACTGCATCTGCTTTATGTTCGTGAACTGGTCATTTGTCTAATATATGTCTCCTAGGGAACACTACGGGTTTTCTCCTTTTTTGCTGCTGCAGCCTGGTAAAACTAATATGGAGCTCTTCGTTTGTGTTTGACATGGCTAGACTATTTACCCTAAAGCTGCATATCATGTTCATACTGCATGCCATGTTTCCTCTCTGTTTCCCTCTCTTCTATGACAGTCCCCTTTGTCGTACGGTCTGGATCCTTGAAATGAAATGAGCTCTGCGCTTGTGGGCTGGGGAAATGAAATGAGCTCAGGTTTTTCATTTACGCTGGTAGAAATTATATTAGTTTATTTTAGTGGCTATTTAATTTTTGCTATTTATTTATTGATTCTTAACCCTGATTATTTAAATTTAAAATTAAAAAATTTTTAATGCGTAAGGTTTAATATATTATGAATTTAAACGATCGTACTTTTAGATATATATATTATATTTTATAGTGTATTTTACTTAAAAATTATTTCAGATAATAATTTGTATTTAAATATCTGATTTTAATTAATTTTTTTTAAAATAAAACTAAATTAAAATTGTGCTTGGTTTCTCTCTATCCAATTTAAATATTTAAAAATGTTTTATTTGATGCTTTTCGGCTGTTCTAATTTATAATATTTAATAGATAATTTTATGTCTTTAAATCATAATCTTTACTATATTTTAAAAGTTATTAAAAATGATCCTAAATTACTTTTTTATTCTAAAAAAATCAAAATATAAAGTTATATTTTAAAAGTTATTAAAAATGATCATAAATTACTTTTTTATTCTAAAAAATTAAAATATAAAGTTAAATT
>JAOVVI020007846.1:0-11986 GCA_028571085.2 Nepenthes alata
GAGGGTTTTAGTAAGCGTTGGTTGAGCCGAGTGAGAAGTTGAAAGTGAGGCAGATTGAGGAATGGGCATGGCAGGCTGCTCACCGGGGTGGCCATCCATGGCCGACGCCGGCAAAGGGATGCAAATTAGGAGGCAGGAAAAGACGGGCGGTCAGATTTCAAAATTTTAGGAAGGAAAACGGGCTGGGTCTAGAGAGAAGCGAGAGAGACTCTCTCTAACCAGTGAAACGTACGGTCGCTGAGAAGGGCTAAGAGGGTCCAGCCATGGCCGTCGGCACCGGAAGAGGACGACGACAGGAGCGTAGCGGCACCGACAGGGAGCAGGTTTAAAAAATAATTCACATCTCAACCCCCCTCACACTGATCGCCTTGTCCCACTTGAGCACATATAGAGCTTCTCATGAAACCCTCGGTACACTTGCCGTGCGCTCGAATGCCGTGGCAACGGGCAAGTTTTTAAACTTGATTTTTAGAGTCCTCTGTATATATGCTCATTATTTTTAGTTGCCCTAACTCTTGATTCATGCATTTGGAGCCGTCATACTTGAGAGAAAAATCATTTCCCACTCTTTAATCTTGCTCAAAAATGAGAAAACCAATCTTTCATCATTGTGTTTCATGTGCTAGCAGTTTTCTCACCACTTTCTCTTTATCAATCCATCACCTCTACCCTTCTACCTTCGTTAGTGATGTCGGTACATTCAAGAATGGGATCCGTTGTGTTTGGAAATTCAAGTGGCACAAGAGGAAAGATTGACATGAAGACCGGAAGGCATCCGGTTCCGTTACCGTGGGAAAATCCAAGGAGTTCCTTGGTAGGAATCACAAGACGGGAGTCAATCGATTAGGTTAGCGTGTCGTTACCACCCAATCTATAAGTTAATTTTCATAGTACATTTCTTCCCTAATCTTTCAAGCCCGAAAGGTTTTTCTCGATTATCATGGGTATCAAGTTTTTCCTTCGTTACCAAAAAAATTATCTTTTTATTATTACTATTACTTTATTTTTATAGTCATATTACTCGTAATATTTAGATATAAATATTCTTCACATGTATTGAATATTGTATTTTATTTTGCTTCCGCTAATCTAGTATGGGGTCGAAACATTATTATAAAATTTGGGGCAAAACATCCTTTTTTAATTGGTGTTAGAGACTTACCCCGATCCATAACACCCGATCTAGATGTATACGAGTGGTTCTCTCTCCGTACCTTCCTTCTTTGATGGGAGCAACTATGCCTATTGGAAGGTTTGGATGAAAGCCTTCCTCAAATCTATGGATGAGTGCGTGTGGGCTAGCACCCAAACCATATGGACCCCACCCAAAAGTTGTGATGAGCCGAAAGCTCTGTCCTCATGGACAAAAGATGAACTTGATACATGCAACTGGAACAATTAGGATTTACATGCTATATTTATGGCTGTGTCACCTGAAGAATTTAAGCGCATTTCTATGTGTGAGACATCAAAAGAAGCTTGGGACATTCTTGAACATACCCACGAATGTACTAAATTGGTTAAAAATTCAAAATTACAAATGCTTACCACTAGGTTCGAAGAAATACAATGAAAGATGACAAGATATTTGATAAATTCTATGCATGATTAAATGATATTGTGAATTTCACATTTAATTTAGAAGAACGAATCCCTGAAAATAGAATTGTTAGAAAAGTTCTTATATCACTTATTGAACGATTTAGACCTAAGGTTATTGCTATCGAAAAAAGCAAAGACCTTGATAAAATGAAGATTGAAAAACTTATAGGATCCCTCCAAACTTATAAGCACACATTTCCACAGTTAAAGAAGCAAAAATCAATTGCCCTGAAATCCATTAGAGAATAGAGAGATCGTGACTCCGATGAGGAGTCAAATAGCGATGAAAATTTTATCACATTTGTTAGAAATTTTAAAAAATATTTAAAGAAAAATAAATCTTCATATGACTTACCAAGTTTTGAATTTAAATGAACTCTAAAATCTGATAAGAAAGGCCGACGTGAATTTAAATAATCCAAATCTAAAAATACCCAAAATGTTCAATGCCACAAGTGTAACGGTTTTGGTCATTATCGTGTCTAATGCCCAAACCTTAAACGCCAACATGGTCAAGCTTATAAAGCTAATGTGGCGTCGAGCGATGACGAAGAAGAAGAGGCTAAAAAATGCTCTGAAGATGGCCCTATCAAGTACATGGCCTTTATGGCCTCAATGTGTGAAAATGTTGATCTCTTAGAGACAAGTCTTAAACTATCTGATGACTCTGAGAACGAGTTAACATCTGATCTGTATAACCTTCAAGACGCTTATGACAAATTATTTAAAGAATGCCTCCAAGTTAAGAAAACAAATGTGTCACTCAAGCACAAATTGACTAAAATGAAAAAAGTAAAATTAGCTCTAAAATCCGTGTTAGATACAAAAGTTTAAGAAGTTGAGAACCTAAAAAGCACTTTTACTGAAAAAATCATGACTCTTGAATCTATTCTTAAGTCTGCTCGTAATGATTTAAAATAATTTTTAAATGGGTCTAAAATATTGGACCATATGCTGGGGCTTGGGAAAGTTACTTAAAATAAAAAGGGTTTGGGATATGTTGAGAGAATTTCCCAACATGGCCTGCAACATAAGACTTTCTTTGTTCCTGCCATGAAAATCCAACACCAAAATATTAACACATTTAAAATCTCTCACTCGATGCCTCAACGTTCCCAGAAAAGATTTGGCTCAAATCTTTTACCTAATCCATATATCCAAAACGTCATGAACAAACCCACTAAGTCTATACCTACCGTCCATGGGTGCGGCATTATTGGTCATATTCGTCCCTATTGCCCTGTAACATATTTTTGACAAAAATCAACGACAGAAAATCTTATCAATCATATTCATAACAACAACATTGTTATGTTTGTGAGGGGGAGTTCTTCTTGGATTTTTGTGTTGCTTGTATTTCTTTTGCTGACTTTATATTTTCTACTATCTTGTCATTCATCCTTTTTGCTGATGCATGTTATTTTCTTCTTTTATTGTTACCGTTTTGTTATATCAACCTGTATTATGCCTTTTTATACTAACCTTGTTTGACCAAACAGTACAATTATAGTATAGACGTGGCAGTAACAGCATCGACACAGCAGTGCTAGTGTAGATTTTTACATTTTCTTAGTATATTATTTTTATTTCTCACTAGGTGTAGACTTTTATGTACATGGGTTCTTTCATGGTGGTGTTTGAACCCGTGCTTCAATTATATTTTTTTCCTTATGTGTTTTATCACGGAATTGCCAAAGTGGAGATTGTTATGGTCATTTTTATGATTGACATATTCTGTGATCATATGTAATCATGTGTCAATATCGGGCTTTTTTTCATCAAAGTGATGCATCAACATATTTCTGTAGCCGTCCGTTCTGGCTTCCAGGAGCACAACGCTCGCCGTGAGCTCTCCAACCACTCGAGCCCAAAATCCCAAAGCCCTGCGCTCACCGTGCTTGAGCACAAATTCCAGAAACCCTCCTCTCACTGCTCACCACCGTCCCGCTCAAGCGCACATAGGGTTTCTCATGAAACCCTCGTTGCTCTCGCCGCGCGCTCAAGTACCGTTGCAACGGGCAAATTTTTAAATCCATTTTTTCGATCCCTCCATATATATGCTCCTTGTTTCCGGTTGTGCTAACTCTTAATTCATGCATTTGGAGCCATCCCACTTAAGATAAAAATCATTTCCCACTCTTTAATCTTGCTCCAAATTGAGAAAACTGATCTTTCATCATTGTGTTTCATATGATAACAGTTTTCTCACCACTTTATTTTTATCAATCCATCACCTCTACCCTTCTACCTTCGTTGGTGACATCGGTACGTTGAAGAAGGGGATCCAGTCATGTTTAGCAATTCAAGTGGCATGAGAAGAAAGATTGACATTCGGTTCTGTTACCATGTGCAAATACAATGAGTTTCTTGGTGGGGATCACAAAATTAGAGTAAGTCGGCTAATTATCACCTGATCTGTAAGTTGATTTTTATAGTACTTTTTTTCCTTGGTCGTTGAAGCCCGGTAGATTTTTTTTGATTACCGTGGGTATCGAGTTTTTTCTTCATCACTGATAAGATTGTCTTTTTATTATTACTATTGCTTTATTTTTATACTCGTATTTCTTGTACCATTTAGATACAAATATTCTTTGTGTATTGAATATTTAATTTTGTACTACTTCTGCTAATTTAGTACGGGGCCAAAATATTATTGTATATTTTGGGATGAAACGTCCTTTTTCAATTGGTATCAGAGACTTACCCCGATCCATGACCCCCGATCTAGATGTATACGAGTGGTTCTTTCTCCGTACCTCCCTTCTTTGATGGAAGCAATTATGCCTATTGGATGGTTCGGATTAGAGCCTTCCTCAAATCTATGGATGAGTGCGTGTGGGCTAGCACCCAAACCGTGTGGACCCCTCCCAAAAGTGGTGATGAGCCGAAAGCTCTGTCCACATGGACAAAAGATGAACTTGATGCATGCAACTGGAACAGTAAGGGTTTACATGCTATATATACGATTATCTCACTTGAAGAATTTAAATGCGTTTCTACGTGTGAGATATCAAAAGAAGCTTAGGACATTCTTGAAATTACCCAGAAGGTACTAAATTAGTTAAAAATTTAAAATTACAAATACTTACAACTAGGTTTAAAGAAATACGAATGAAAGATGGCATCTGATGAATTCTTTGCACAATTAAATGATATTGTGAATTTCACGTTTAATTTAGGAGAATAAATTCCTAAAAATAGAATTGTTCAAAATATTCTTAGATCACTCCCAAAATGATTTAGACCTAAAGTCATCGCTATCGAAAAAAGAAAAGACCTTAATAAAATAAAGATCGAATAACTTGTAAGATACCTCTAAAATTATGAACACACACTTTCACAGTTAAGGAAGCAAAAGTCAAATGCCCTAAAATCCGTTAGGAAAGAGAGAGATCGTGACTCCGATGAGGAGTCAAATAGCGATGAAGATTTTACCACATTTGTTAAAAATTTTAAAAATAAATTTTAAAAAAATAAATCTTCATCTGACTTACCAAATTTGGATTTAAAATGAATTCTAAAATCTAATAAGAAAGGCCGACGTGAATTTAAAGAATCCAAATTTAAAAATACATAAAGAGTTTAATGCCACGAGTGTAAAGGTTTTAGTCATTATTGTGCCGAATGCCCAAACCTTAAATGTCAACAATGCCAAGCTTATAAAGCTAATGTAACCTTGAGCGATGACGAAGAAGAAGAGGCTGAAAAATGCTCTGAAGATGACTCTGTCATGTACATAGCCTTTATGACCTCAATGTGTGAAAATAATGATCACTTAGGGCCAAGTCTTAAGCTATCCGATAACTTTAAGGCTATGTTTGGTTGCTGGAATAAGGTGAGAATAAGGTGGGAATAGATATTTTTCCGTTTAGTTACAAATTTAACTGGGAATAAATATTCCCGGGGAATATTTATTCCCACATTTGTGGGAATATCTATTCCCACATAAAAGGTGAGAATAGCTATTCCCACTATTATTATTATTATTATTATTTGTTGCATACCAAGAATTCAGGTTGTCCTACAGATTCGGGATATCAAATCGGATCTTCATTTTAGTCGATCTAATGCAGATCCAGTCTCCATAGTCTTGAATTTGAATCATGTACAATACAATTGAAAACTAGAGGTCAGAAGTCGATGGAAATTGCTCCCACCGTAAACCCTCCGATGCTCAACTCAGATATCTTTTCAAGAATATAGAAAGATAAATGGAGAATACATATTTGATGGATGGGGTGTTTTGTTGCGTTCAACCGGTGAATGGCTTAAAGGTATGCCTCAGGAGGGAGTTTGTAAATTATCATTAATCACTGGAAGGGACCTCTCTTAGAGGAAGAGGAGAGATCTTTTTGATGGGATCTCTGCCAGTTGTTCTGGCCACCCATGAGATCATTAAAGGTTGGCCTCCCCAGGATTGACTATCCTTCTCGTCTTTTTCTCAACTTCCTTTCTGGAGGGTTTTGACCATTTTCCTTTGCCATTTTTCTCTCCTTCCTCTACCCTATTGGGATGAGGTCTTTATATAGTTGGAGGATCTTATCTATAGTCAACCGTCGAAGTGGTTGAGTCTTATCCATAGTTAACCGCCGGTGATAACCGCCCATGAGTTGGATAAAGCAATTGAACTTTTTTCTTGGATCGGATTTACCGAACCCATCATTAGCCCCCCATGTCGGGTGGTTTGAAATTTTTAACTCCCGACATGTTTTTGATGATGCCAATAGGTCTGACTTTGACAATTTACCATCCTTGTGAAATTTGATTTTTAAAATCTAACCTCCTTTGGGGTCACTCGATGATGCAACCAAGTTTTGAATTCTGACCTCTTTTGGGCAGCTCGGTGATGTAACAAGATTTAGAATTCGACCTCTTTTGGGCCACTCGGTGATGTAATCGAGGTTTAGAATTCGACCTCTTTTGGGCCGCTCGGTGATGTAACCGAGGTTTAGAATTCAACCACTTTTAGGCCGCTTGGTATTCAAATTATATGGTGTGCCATGTTCTTCAAGCGATATGGACCAGCTCTTGGCTTTCATCAGTATTTAATGACTGAATCAATATTTTGGCCACTGTCAGGCCTTATCACCCATGGCCGCTTGGGCAATGAGATTATCAATCCATAGCCTTTTTATGTGAATGCTGGACAACCTCAATTTTGTGGGAGTTGGAGGGTGAAACTCCAGCGTAATATCTTGAGCCTGGTACAAGTTGAAACAGTTGAAACCGCTAGAAGATTGTCAACAAAGTCCATTGTGTTGGGTTCGGTTACTCATGGTAGGATGTATTGTGCACGACATGACCTCAAGAGAATTCTGGAGTAAAACTCTTAGAGTTGAATTTTCAAAGTGGAAATTCATAAATGAACAAAATCCAAACTAAAATTCCGGTGTGGATTATCCTCCGCAGGGAAATTTGGTGTGCGGCAAATCCAGAGTGAATCAAACCTCCGGAGTGGCTGAAATGTGGAGTTAGATGAAATTCCAGATTGAAAACACCTTCAGAGTCGACTAAGAATCCAAATTGAGTAATCTTCCAGATTAACATGGTCTCCAGAGTAAAAAACCTCCTGGGTTGGTTGAAGCTTAACACTGATGAGAATTCTGGAATGAATAAACCTTCGGAGTGGTCATATTTTGGAGTTCTAAAACTTTCAGAGTACTAAAACTTTCGGAGTACTCAAACTTTTGGAGTGACTATCTTCCAAAGTGATCAAACTTCTGCAGTGACCAAACTTCTAGTGCGATTTTTCTAGCGGAGTGAAAATGAGCGGAATGACTTTCACAGGCCGGATGCTCTGCTTCTTGGAATCGGATTGAATGCTATCAAACCGGTTGGTTGAAAGAAGTAATATTTTGGAGTGGATCTAAACCGACTTGATGAGAGATAAAATGCCAAAGTGAATCTAAGCCGGCTTGATGAGAGACAAAATGCCGAAGTGAATCTAAACCGGATTGATGAAAGAAAAAATGTAGGAGTGAATTTGATCAGCTTGCTGGGAAACAAAGAACTGCGACCGGCTAGTTGTTTCTCCACTGGCTAGATGCCTGATTGGCAACTTGGCTGGATGCCAAAATGGGTGTTTCTAGCACTAGATAGCTATTCGGCTGAAGTGACTCTTGTGCACCGGAGTGAAAATCAACAGGAGTGTCTTTTGCGCACAAGATTGGGCTATGACCGGAGTGAAATAATCGACGGAATTCCTTTTTGACCATAGTGGATCTCAACCGACTGGATGCCGACAATTTACGTGAGATTTTCGGAGTACATCGTGCTTCTAGGGAAAATCCATGCTGAAATCCAGAGTGCTTCGTGCAGCTAGGGAAAATCCAGAGTTGACTAAAGTCTGGAGCTGATTGAAGTCCGGAGTTGGCTGAAGTCTTGGGTTTGCAGCCTTCCGAAGTGGATAAGCCACCTGAGTGAACATTGACTGTCTAATGTGATGCTGGAGTAAACTTTGACTGGCTGAGATAACGCGTTGCCGCTGAAGTGGACTTTGATCGGCTAAGAATGGCACGTTGCTGCCAGAGTTCAAATCTCTGACGGGTCCAAAATTCTTGGTGGAGTGCTTGATCACCCCCAAAAGAATTGGATGAGCACTCCTGGGAGTCAGAGTGATTTTGTGTGGAGTGTAGGAGCTCTACTGGCCGGCAGGATGGTTCTGCGAGAAGTGCCTGCTTGTGGGCAATTAATAAAACTGCTGTTATGCCTTTGTGGCACTGAGTGAAAACTGCAGGAGTTTCTTCTTGTGCACCAGATTGGTCTATTATCGGAGTAAAAATAATTGCCGGAATGCCTTTTTTTAGCATCTTGTGGGCGTCGGAATGGAATCTGCTCCAATTTTCTATTCAACAGAACGCTGGAATGGTCCCCTACGCCAGAGCAAATCTAGGTTGGTTGAACTACTTGCCGGAGTAAATCTTGACCGGCTTGTTTGAGAAATAGAAATCCATAGTGGACTTTGAGCGGGGTGTAATGCTTCTGGATGGAGTGGTTTTGGACCGGTTGATTGAGAGGGGAAGTGTCGGAGTCAATTCAATAGAGAGATAAGTGGAGAGCCAGAGTAATTTGAGTGCTAGAGGGGCCCAAGTTGGTCGAAGTGACTCTTTCGTATTAGTCAAATCGTCAATTTGGATACTGGATGCCGGACTGGAATTTTTTTTGACGCCAATTTGGATGTCTAATTAGTAAACCGGCTGGTTGTTTCTGCACGGGCTATATGCCTGATTGGAATCCTGGACCGTCTTACCAAGAAAGCGGGTCGTCGAAGTGAATTTGATGCATCAGAGTGTTCTGTGGTCAGAGTAGACTGAGGCCTGTCTGGATCTGAGGCACAGGATTCAATTTTCTATCGAAGTGAATCAAACCGGCTCACTGAGAGACAAAGTACAAGTGTGGAACTCGACTGGCTGAAAGAGAGACAAAAAAGCGGGAATTGAAATCATCCAGAGTGGACTTTGCACTCTGGAGTGGAAATCAGCCGGAGTGCCTTTTGTGTTCCGGAGTGGGCTGTGACCGATCGTGAAGATAATTTCCATAATGCCTTTTTGGCCGGGCAAATGTGAGTGGAAATTTTCGGAATGAAGCTGGCCGGCAATCGTGAGAGGAAATTTTGGAAGTAACCTGCTCAAACCGGTTGCAACTTGGTCAAACCGGTTGTTAGATGGTCAAGCCGGTTGTTTGCAAGAGGAGTTGCCGGAGTGCTTCCGTGGGATTGACTTGGTCAAATCGGCTATTTGTGATTGAGAATTTCGGATTACAGCTTGGGCCGGCTACTTGTGAGAGGAGTTGTCGGAGTGCTTCCGTGGGATTGACTTGGTCAAACAGGCTATTTGTGATATAGAATTCCGGATTGCAGCTTGGGCCAGCTAGTTGTGAGAGGAGTTGCCGATTTGCAAGTTGTGTGAGGAAAATGCAATGTAGGAAAATGCCAGGCAGGAAAATGCAGACCGAGAAGTTGTGAGAGGAAATACCGATTGGAATTGAAATCGGTTTTTTCACCTTCAAAGGCCGATTTGAATTTTCCTCAGCCGATTTGAAATGAAATCGGTTTTGATACCTTCAAATGCCGATTTAGAAATTTGTTAGAGAAAAAGCCGATCAGTAATCTACGAGAGATTTTTGGAGTGCTTTGAGCTACCGTGCTGCTTCCGGAGTGAGAGGAAATCCTTGGGTGAATCAGGCCGACTGAGTAGCTCTGAGGGATAATCTCTGCAATGGCGGCGTCGCCGAGTGTCATCGGTGCCTCTCTCCACCTCACTTGCCTCAATTTACTAGTTTTTCTCCAGTGACGGCGATTATGGCGTTCGTGCTTAGGGTTCATGATTTCCCTTGTTCTACAGCACAAATCGAAGGGGTAGAGATGGAGAAGGATTTGTCGGCTTTAGATCTGGGCGTTGCCTTCTTTGGCGATGGTTGTTGCAGCCATCTTTGCACCAATCTTCTCCGTTCTCTCCCTTTTTGTTTTTGGTTGGTTGCCTGCTGGAGTTGGTTTCTTGTGAGAGGAAAATACCAATATTTTGGGATCGGCATTTGTGAGAGGAGATGCCGGTAAGTAACTGGACCGGCTTCTCATGAGAAGAAAATACCGCCATGCTATAACCGGGCATTTGTGACAAGAGATGCCGGTATGGATTTGAGGAGCTGGGTTTGAGTAAGTCAAACCGGCTGTCTGTGAGAGGAGGTACTGGGATGGAAAGTCGACTGCTTATGAGATGAAATTCCAGAATGCAGCGCTGGCAACTTTTCATTGTTTTTCAATTTTTTTTTCTTTTTTTTTTTTTGAGGAAGGAAGTTGGAGCCAATTTGACTAAGTCAAACCGGCCGTGAGCCAAATCTGGGCCTCCTTTTTTTTATTATGTTGGAGACCGGTGTTGAGGAGAATCCCCCAGCGTGACCTCCTTTGACTAGCCCCTCTTTGTTAGATCCCAACTTCAAAAGAAAACTTAAAATCGGAATAAAATATTAAACCAAGAGTATGATGAACTCTGGAGGCTGGAGTGGCCTTATGCCACTTAAAATCGGAGTAGTTTGTGCCATGGAAGGACCGGACTGCTTGAAGTCTGGAATAGACAAGGTTGACCGGAATTTGTAAGGTTGACCAGCTATAGAAAATTGACCGGCCTTGAGAAAGGTTGATCGGCCTTGAATAAAAGAAGTGAAACAATGGCCGACCCTGAGCATTGACCAAAGAGTTGACTGGAATAAATTAAGGGCAACTAAAGACAATGACCAACATTACTAATTAGTTAGAACCCAGCTAGACCCTAACTAAATGAAGTAGGTGAACCACATCGTTGGCCGTCTGAGAAGAAGTACGAGGTAGGTAGTTACCCCCACTTACTCCACCTAACCCCTGCTCTATATATGCTCAGCTTCGATCAAGGAAGCTAGCACGAGCAACAAGCAAGAAGAACAGTAAGGAGTAGAGAAGGAGAGAAAGCTTCCAGTTTATAAGGGTGGGCGAACGACTATCACGCAAGTGTACCCCCTATTTTTAAGTTCATGATTTCATACTTTATTTTAACTTTAGAATATTACAAGTGTATCAGACGATCATCCTTTAAGTTCGTGTGCCCAGATTTTAAAGTTCATGCTTAAGCACTTATATTGCCGTCTCCAAAGTTCCAGCTTTAAACGAAACTGCCAGTTTTTCCTTCCCATTTAGATTAAATGCATACCGTTTTAATTACTGTTTGATAAGTTGTATTCTGGTTCGAATGCATGCTTTCTTCCTTCTGCTAACTCATGTTTTAACTGGAGTACATAAAAATAAAAAAGTAGACCGGCTTGTATGACACTTGCATTACCCAAATTTAAAACCTGCCTTATAATATAATTTGAAATTGGCTTAAGTAAATATCAAAACCGGCCTTGCACGTTAATTTGAAACCTAGCATATTAATTTGAAATCAGCCATGCATATTAATTTGAAACAGGCCAAGAATAATTAAAATCGGCTTTATATTACAATTGAAACCGGCATTTTCACGATAATTTTGAAATCAGCCTTGTACCGTATTTTGACACCGGCATTTGCACTGTGATTTTGAAACTGGCCTTGTATTGTAATTTTAAAACCAGCATTTATACTGTAATTTTGAAATCGACCTTGTATCGTATTTTGAAATCGGCATTTGCACTGTGATTTCAAAATCGGCCTTATATCGTATTTTGAAACTGGCATTTGCATTGTGATTTTAAAACCGGCCTTATATTGTATTTTAAAACCGGTATTTGCACTGTGATTTTGAAACTGGCCTTGTATTATAATTGAAACCGACCTTGTATTATAATTGAAACTGACCTTGTATTATGATTTGAAACCGGCATCTGTACTGAAACCCTGAAATCGGCTTGTAATGAACAAAGAAAATGTGAATCG
>JAOVVI020007847.1:0-14588 GCA_028571085.2 Nepenthes alata
CCAAATAGGGAAGGTTTTGTGCTCCTCCTTGGAGAGAGCCTGGTCCGGATTCCATTCCTTCAAGAAGAACGGTCGTCGAGCTAAAGTCCAAGGGCCATGATTCAAGTAATCATGCAACTGATGTTTGTTAGAGAAACAAAACAGAAAGAACCCGTTTTCCATTTCGGCTACATGAGTTAACCCACACTTTGCCCAGATCTTCCGAGAAATGTGATTAACCAGATTGAAATTTAGGGGAGATTCAAAGAAGTATCCCACAAGGGAGTTACTCCAGGTGGCTTTACCCTGCTGAATAACTTCAGCAAGGGGAGAGAGTTCAGTAACAGAACCATTCGGGGAAGGGGGAGGAAAAAACCTAAGTTGAGTACCTGCAATCATGGAATCCTGGCAGACGATAGAGGCCCACGACGGAGAAGGCAGCGTAGCCAACTTCGAGGCCTCATCCATCAAAGGAGGGATGATGTTCTACTTAGGGATTCAATCACCACGAGACTCAGCCGGGAAAGTCTCGACACCAGGAACTGAAGGGCACGGCGCACAATCGGAAAAGCCAACATCAGCAGACCCAGAGTCCACAGAAGGAACTCCTGAAGCCCTAGCCGGAGAAGGAAGAGGGGGGAGGGTTGCGCAAGAGAAGCTTGGAGAAGAGGGGGGGAGGAGCGAGGGGAAGGAGAGGCAGGGGCAACGATTGGAGGCGGAAGGGAGGACGAGATGGAATCTAATGGGGGAGGATCGGCCCACGAACGGAGAACCGGCGCCATGGGCGCCGGAGAGGAGGAAAAAGAGGCGGGGCAGGACGAAAAATCTGCAAGATTGAAAAGAACAGGGAAGAGAGAAGGAGGAGCTTCTCTCTCTACTAGCTCACTGGACTTGGCTGAAGAATTATTAAATACTCAGAATTTTATTTTGGAGAATATTATTGTAATGACTTGTTAGAATTTTGATTATATATTCGGAAATGAATACTTTGGAATGAATATGAATATTTTTGCAAGATATTAGAGTAACTTCCGCTATACTTCTTATGGTTAAAAGTATATGGGTCATAGATGACATCTGTGATCCTGTGTTATGAATGACGGAATCAAAAAAAAAAATCAGTTCCGTCACACCATTATCCCATCAGGCATAGGTGAGGAGATTAATTTCCTCATGATAAGTGACTTTATTTCAAACTAATAGTAGATGGAAGCGGTATCGATAACTTTGCTTAGTCCATGTCTTCACATAATTCGCTTCTTGCTTATATAAATGAAAATTCTGTCAAATTTTCTATAGCATCACGTTCTCTTAAAATAATGACAAATAGGATAAAGCTGTGGAATTTGTATCGGGATAAGAAGTTCTAAACTGTACTCAAAAAAATTACCAAAAGTATTTATGAAAATTCATACACCTTGTACAAAATAGTGTTACCATTAGAAAAAAAATCATCATTTTGAACTTTTAAAGGAGTACATTAACTAGATCTTACTCGAACTAGTTAAGTTAGACTAATAGCTAAATCCAATAAAAGTTTACCTGGTCCAAGAAATAGTGAACATTGCTTATGCAATATATAAAAGGAAAACAAAAATGGAAGTAATAGTCCTTACACCTAACCTAGTACAAGTAATTTTTTCTTTTTTTTTCTTTTTTTATAGATTTGGGCTTACTTAAGTAGACCATTTAGTTTTAGGGTTTGCTTTACAAATTAGTACAATAATTATTTCAGTCTTACTATAATATTATGATGATACTATTTGGTGAGCTTTCTATAATTCAAGATTTCAATATAATATTTATCTGATAATTATTAGTCATATTTTTATTTTGAAAAAAATAAATTTTAGCTTCCACTCAATCAAATGCGGAAAGAAAAATAAATATAACTTTTAATTAGGTGATTAACTTTCTGTGTCAACAAATTGTAGTGAATATCAAAGGTGATGAAATTATAGCTTAACATTTTCAACCGCTAAGCTGTCAGTGGTTGTAGTGAACTTTTAATTTAGTGATCAACTTTCTGTAGCAATAGACTACAATGAACATTTGAGGCAATGAAATTATAGCTTAACCTTTTCAATCGCTGAGCTGTCAATCACTGTAGTAAACTTTTAATTAGGTGATTAATGTTCTGTGTCAACAGACTATGGTGAACATTAGAAGCGATAAAATTATAGCTCAACCTTCTCAGCTGCTGAGCTGTTAACCTACCACCATTGAATTATGCCGTCCAAGGACCAATGCAAGCAATCTAGTTGGCTTACCATCACATTAACAAAACTCTTCCCCATTGAAATCAGAAATCACCTACCCCACTACACACCTAATAAATAGCACCACAGCCAACCAGACAAGCATATGCAATTAGCTTCATTAGACTGCATGCCTCATAGTGAAGCTTGCAATCACTGCTTGCACAACCGAATCCACCGGACCAGTTCTCACAAGCCAAAAAAAGAAAAAAAAATCCCCCATGTCAAGCCACTCTAAGCTTTTAGGTTCAACCTTCAAAGCAGAAATCCTTTATTTTGACCAAACTGACATTAGAAACCTATCTGAAGTTGCTATAGACTCCCTCCAGCTATTCAAACTAAAAGGAATTTTTCGTTTCGAAACACAATAAAGTTTTAACCCCTGATAAATTAGCAAAAGTAGTATAAAAATAAATATTCAATATACGTAAAGAATATTTAATTTTAAATGATATAAACAATATCAAGTATAAAGAGTACAGTAATAAACAATAATAAAAAGGAGACAATTTTTGACGATGAAGAGAAAGCTCGATAACCGCGACTATCAAGAAAAATACTCCAGACTTCAACGGTCAAAGAAGATATCCACTATGAAAATCAACTTATAGATCGGGTGGTACTGATGCAGCAACCTATCCGATTTATTTTTGTCTTGTAATCCCTACCAAGAAATTTCTTAAATTTGCTCGTGACAATGGAGCCAGATACATTCCAGTTTTCAAGTCAGTATTCCCTCACGAACCGCTCGTAGTACCAAAAATTACCAGAACTCCTTTTTCATACTACCAATGTCACCAACGAAGGTAAATGGATAAGAAGTGGTATAATGGTAAATTAAAAGTGGTAAGAAAACCACTGTCACAAGAGTACAAGAATGTAGTTTAGGTTTTCTCAAATAGAGTAAGGTTAAAATATAAAAATTTTATTTGCTCTCAAAATGGGCGTTCCAAGATGCATAAATAAGAGTTAGGACAAATGAAATAAGGGAGAAATTTATAATGAGGCTTGAAAAACAAGTTTAAAAATATGACCGTTGTCACAACGCTTGAACGCAGCTCGAGTGTGTAGCAGGCGCCTAGGGTTCAAGAGAGTGAGTGTCGAGCGGGGGTTTATTAGATACGGCACTCGATCACGGATTGAGTATGCCTCCAGCTCAGCTTCTCGGGAATCAGCTCTCAAGCGAGATTCGAGCATGCCTTTAGCTTTGACTACTTTGTGAGCAGTGCTCGAACGCGGGAGAGGTGCAATGACGATCCTTGAATGGAAATCTGATGAATAGCTTCCAAACACGTAAAAATGCACAACGAATGACCAAATGAGCAACCCGATATGATCACGAAATATGCCAATACAAAATACGACTAACAATCTCCTTCTTTAATAATTCCGTGACAAAACCCCATACAAAAGAAGAAAATAAAATACAAGATAATCACGGGTTCATACACCACTGAGATAGAACTCGTGTAACACCCCGAATAATTTTAATTTTATTATTTAGTTAGGATAATTATTTTTAGTAATTTTAGACATAAAATTTTATAAGTCGGGTTGAAAATATAAGCTTGAAGTATATGAATCATTGAATTAGGTTTAGATATTTGGGCTTAATAAATTAGAGTATTTGGATCAAGGGATTTAGGAATAAATATTTGGACCACTAAATTAAATTTAGATTAATTAATAAATATAAATATAAATATAAATTATAAATATAAATATAGATATAATAATAATAATAATAATAATAATAATAATGGGGCGAAGAAAATAATGAAAAGGAAAGGAAAAGAAAAAATTAAAAAAAAGAAAGGAAGGAAAAGAAGAAGAAGGAAAGGAGGAGAGAGAGAGACAGAGAGGACGTCGTGATCCGGAGATGAAGGAGATGGATGCCCCAAATGAAAACTTAGCAAACCCTAAATCAACACCTTTCATTATTTAAGGAAGACATTGGAGGGGGAAGGAGGAAGTAATCGCCATCATTACCCTAGCTGTAAGCTGATGTCGTCACTACCGCTGCTAACCATCGTTGTGAGTTGGGCAGAAGCCGCCGCTTCTGCCGTTGAAGTTGCCGTCGTTGGTTGGTATGGCCACCATTGTTGATTCTACCACCGCCATTGTTGTCGGATGAAGAACTCAGAACTGAGGCAAGTAACAATCTAAATTTCTGCAAGTAAACTTTCTCCATCACAAAATTAATCATTCCTTTATTCTTGTTAATGCCTAATTCTTTGATTTCATAACCGATTTGGTGGGTAATTGGTGAAATTGAGGGTACAGAGTTGTGGGGAAACTGAGCTCAGAGTTTCGGCTCGGTGAGGATTCGACTGGTTCTTTTGAATCAATGATATATTGGGACTTTGTAAATTATCTAATTGAACCATGAAATAATAATTTTGCATGTTGTACCATGATTTTTGGGGATTTTGGTATCGTTGTGGAAATAGAGCATCACGCTCTGTTTCCCATTTTTCCAGCCGGGTTTAGAGACTGGTAGTGACTAGAGAACTTGGACCCATTAGTTAGAAGTAAATCCTTCCCTTTTTATTCTTAGATGTTGATTGTATGCCTTGATGTGATGATTTGTGCTAATCATTCCAATTTGGTAGTAAATCAAAAATTAGGGAAAAACAGATCATCGGCTTTGGACGGTGGAGGGGGAGTTGTTTCAGGGGCTTAGGCTGAACTAAAATGCAATAGTTGATGGATTTATGTTAGAAAATTTATTGATTTACTTGTTGAATTAAGAAAGCTTGGACTTTACTTTTCATATGTGAGAATCGGGATACGCTCGAAGGGAACAAAGCCTCGTGCTCTGTGTAAGGTTCGGCGATGGAGATGGTAAGAATTGGAAGGGCGACCCAGGTATGTACTGGGTGCAACGTGGGTGTTGATGAATAATGTGTGTGTCCGTCTAGGAGCGTACGTGTTGGTGTGTGCGTTGTGTGTGTGTGTGAAGGAAGCAACGGGCGTGATGCTGTGTGTGAGCTGCTGGCAGCGTTGCTGCTGTGTGTGTGTGTATGTATATATATATATATATGATTGTATATATAATTATGCATGTATATATATATATGAAGTATATAGAGAATTATATATGGGATGGTACATATTTATATTAATGTATATTGATAATAGAAAATATTTATATGGAATTATGCAAGTATGTTGGTATGCTTGAAATAATATTAATCGGTTACATGATTATTCTCGTATCTCGTTGGCAAAATCTGGTAAAAATATTCTTCGCGTTAACTGTAATATCCAGAATATTTTCATCTAATTTATTGGGTTTATTTATTTTTGGGATAATTTGGGTGTGAAAAAAAAAATTAAATATTATAAAATTTTAGAGAATATTTAGAATTATTGGGCCGGCACCCGAAATATGTCTGTGTATTGATTCAAATTTTAAAATTTAAAGAAGAATGGATAAATGTATATATATATATAATATAATATAATAATAATAGCGTAATATATAATAATAATAATAATAATAATAACAACGCTTAATAACGTTAACAGAAGTAACTGGAAAAAGGAGGAAGGAGCTTGGGGGGCCTCGGCGAGGGTTTTGGCGGAGGAAGAGAGAGAGAGAGAGAGAGAGGAGGAGGAGAGCGGCGCCAGCGGAGGCGGCACATAGGCCAACAGTGACGGCGATGGCTGTGGGTGGCGGTAGTCGGCTAGTGGTAGCGTGGAGCAGCGGTAGCAACTGCAGGAAGCCGGCAAAGGAGGAGAACCGCGCGAAGGAGAAGAGGGAGAAACGGAGGCCTTCGGGTCCGATTTCGACTCCGAACTAGTTTGAGAAATCGTAGAGCACGTCGAGACAAGGACATTCATACCTTTTTCTTCCGTTTTTGTTGATTTTTTTTCGACTCCCTTCGGGTAATATTGTCTCAATACCCGACCCATGTATATTTATGAGATGCCCATAGCCTAATTATTCATATATGTGAATTTCGTTGTCTGATTTATTGTCTTCGCACCGTTTTGCACGTCCGAAGCCCCTAACCCACGCACATGTACTGTTCATGCACGATCGGGCAGATTTTGGCCATCGATTTTTGGGACTTTTGCATAAATTGAGACTAGAATACCATTACCCACACCCTAGGAAGGTTAATTTATCGATTGGGTACCCGATTTCGTGGAATTATGTGAATTCCTATTCGCGAAACCCTGACCCTGCGCCCGGGTGGTTTTGAGCTTCGATTTTTCGGGCTTTTGATTTATTTGGGACTAGAATATGATTATGCATGACTTGGTTAAGTTAATTTACCAATTGAGCATCCAAATTTGTGGAATTTGGTGGAATTTTGTTCGCGAAACCCATAACTCGTGCCCGGACTTCGTTTGAGTTTAAATTTGGGGATTTCCTTGGGCAAGTCTCGACACAGAACGGAAAGGAGAGGGGAAAGAGAAGGAAAGGGAAAAATCTTCTGTCTAACTTCGATAAGAGTAAGAATAACGGTTGATCGAGCTCATGCAAGTGTATTTCGGACGTTATTTATCATTTTTACAGCGTTTTAATATCTCAGATATTGTACTTAAGCTTTAAATCTATGATTCTATATGTTTACTATAAATAATGCCTATTTCTCCCGATTAATTGAACATATTTCATGTTTACTCATATATACTACAACATTTGGCTTCGATTTCATGTAAATATATATATTTGGTGTTCGTTTATTGTCCGGACTATTTGGCAAAACCCTAAGCTCGAAAATGAAGGAATTTAATGGTTTTAATCTAAAATTTCTGATATATAAAAGTTAATCTGTAACGAGATACTGTCGATGATGTGATTTATGTCTGAAAAATTTATACGGATTTATACTATTAAATTATTGAGAATTTTTGAAGTAAATATGAAGGGTTACAAACTGTACTGATAAATTACTATGTATTTCTGAAACATACTGAAGGGTTACTGTGAAACCCTAACTGACTTCTGAAGTTTAGCTAGTTTTCAGTTAAGAAATAGGAAGAAAACTGTTTCTGAATCCTATTAATTAGGACCCGGGATTGATATGCAGTCATGTTAGGTTTTGCGACATGTTTTAGAACGTTATGGTTGTAATTGAGTATAACTTTGTCCATGGAGTTATACGTGGTCCGCTCTTCCTCAGGACGTTAATTTAGAGGGTAGTTTTCTGTTTCTGGCCTACTTTCGGGAGGCATTTCTATACATATCCCACGAGAAGGGATCTTTCTGTTCTATTTCTAGTTTTAGATTGTGTGAAGTGAATAGTATCTATCATCGATTATTCGCCCCCTCTACTAGTAGGGTCTACTGGTTGGGTCCTGTTGTGACGGAACATACTCTTTTTTTTGACTCCGTCATTACGAACAGAAATAGAAACCCTAAAGAGATCAATACAACACAGGATCACAGATGCTATCTAGGACTTACGCAGGATATCCATAAAATAAGTAGCGGAAGTAACTCTAATAACTTGCTGAAGCATACATAATTATAAGATTTCCAATTACAAAAATTCATATATTTTCTAGTCGGATCATTACATCAAGACTGCTCCCTTTTTGATAACTTCAAAAGCGCTCTAAACCTTCAGGAATCCTTTAGATTGAACTCTAGTCTTTCTCATCAGGCACATTCTCTATAGTCTCCTCTGGAGGAGGGAAAATAGTAAAAATAGTGAGCCGAGACTCAACAAGGTACATACAGGTTTGCAGTAAAACATGTATACAAAACAAAGCTCAGTAAAACAGATTGAAGATACAAATGCATACTGAAGTGGTTTATAGCAGAATTACGCTGCAGACATAAAAATAGAAATGGTCAAGCTTCGAAAATTAGAAATCAATGCACTCATATTTTAGAAAGTAGAAATCGGTCTTACTTTCATAGTTTATAGAAAAACTCATTTTTATTAGTAAAGGAACCCACCAGTAGACCCTACTAGCTGATGTAGCGAATAATCGAGGATAGATTGTATTTAGTCCACACAATCCAATGCCAGAACTGAACAGAAATATCCCATCTCACGGGATCTTCTCCAATCCATAGGGGGACGGAACAGAACAGAAGCTACCCTACTATTATAACGTCCTGAGGAGGGGCGGACCACATATAACTCCATAGACAGAGTTATCCTCGATTACCACCATATCAGTCTTGGGTCCATAATAACAGAACAGAGATACAAACAGAATAGAAATATTTTCTTCTTATCGCTTACTAAAAGCCATTTTCAATATTAGTCGAAAACATCACTACTAATCCTTCAGAGATTGTGTACAGATATCTTAAGGCCGCTTCAAAAATCATATATTTCAAACCGGTTTCAAATCATAGAACTTAATTAAAAAACAATATACTTAAAGCCGATTTCAAAATACACTTAAGGGCCGATCTTGATTTCATGCAAAAAGGGGCCGAACTTGATTTCATCATACAAAGGGGGCCGGACTTGATTCATCATGCAAGGAGGCCATTTTGGATTTCATCTTAAGGCCGGTTTTCATCATGCAAAGGGGATTGTTTAGATTTTTATCAAGGAAGGCCGGAGTTCTTTTTCTCAAAATACGGAGTTCTTTTTTTAAAAGTCGGAGTTCTTTTTCACAAAAGTCGGAGTTTTTTTCTCAAAAATTGGAGTTTTTATTTTCAAAAACCGGAATTCTTTTTAACAAAAGCCAAAGTTCATTTTGACAAAAGCCGGAGTTCTTTTTCTCAAAAGTTAAAATTCTTTTTAACAAAAATCGGAGTTATTTTTAACAAATGCCGGAGTTCTTTTTAACAAAAGTCGGAGTTCTTTTTCTCAACAGCTAGAATTTGTTTTTTCAAAAGTCGGAGTTCTTTTTCAACAAAAGCCGAAGTTCAAAAGCCGGAGTTCTTTTTCATCAAAGGCCGGAGTTCTTTTTACATGCCAAAAACTGAGTTCGATTTCTTGAAGGCCGAACTCGATTTTTCATCAAGGGAAAGCCGAACTTATTTTTCATCAAGGGATAGCCGAACTTGTTTTTCATCAAGGAAAAGCCAACCTTATTTTTCATCGAGGAAAATCCGAACTTGTTTTTCATCAAGGAAAGGCCGAACGTGATTTTCATCAAGGGAAGGCTGAACTTCTTTTAAACATGCGGTTAAAAGAGATTCTTCTTTAAATTAATGATCAGAATAAATATCATACATACCGTAACATAAGCTCATTAAAAATCAGATATACTTGCGATGTAAACATGCATTTACTTGCATTAAATCATGATCTTAAAACTTGCAATATTCTTAAGAATAGAAAGAGTAACGTTCAAAATAAACTTTCAATATAAAAAACAGAGTGTACATTGCATTAAACCATGATCTTTAAAAGAAGGGGGGAAGGTATACACTTGCTTGACTGTTGTTCATTCCCCTTTACAGACGAGAAGCTTTCTCCTTCTCTACTTCTCTCCTTACTGCTCTTTCTTGCCAGACTTAAAGCTCTCCTTCCCTCTTCGCTTCTAGCTGCTTTCAATTGCCCACACCCAGACTCACCTCTCATCCGAAGCTTAGTATATATATAGAGGAGGGGTTAGGTGTGGTAAGTCACCTGCTTCGGTACCTCTTTTCAGAGGGTAGGTGGGAGTAAGTAGGTTAGTTCACTTACTTGAGTACTTTATTTCAGACGGCTAATGAGGTGGTTTAGTTACTCCATTTAGTCGATGCTTAGCTGGATTATTACTGTGAGGTTCTGGATTTAAGAACTTGATAATAATGAGGTGATCAGTATGTTAATGATCAATACTAATCCTATGAAATGAATAAGGTTTAATATCGGTAGAAAAATTAAAAAAATTATTTGGGTCTGGGCTGCTGAAGCCCTGCCAGCAGGCTCGTGTCTGCTGTGCGCTCGAGCCATGGCTCGAGCACGCGTGCCAAAGCACCCCTTGCCTTCTGGCCGCTCGAGCGGAAAAATCAGGACTGGGGCCACTGGCTGGCCGCTCGAGCTGCGCTTGAGCGGTGGATAGCTCGTGGTGCGGCCGCCCGCTGGCCGCTTGAGCCGCGCTCGAGTGGTAGGTGCAGTATAAAAATCCATCACGCCTTCTCTCCTCTCATTTTCACACGGGCCAAGGGTTTTAGAGAGAGAGAGGGTGTCGACCCTAGAGAGAGAAGGGAGATCGAGCCCGGGAGTCCAGATCTATCCGAGGCAAGTGTTTTCATACCCTCTTCTCATTCACTTTCGATATTTTACGTGATTTAATTGGATATTTTGTGTCGATACCCACCGCGAACGTTAGGATCTTGAAACCCATGCCTATAGGTCCAAGAAAATGTAGTTAGTTGTTCGAATCGTGTTCGATTCGTCCGGGCGGGTTTCGCCAAAACCCTAACCCATGAAAAATTGGGGATTTCCCATTTCTCGGTCGTGTATCATGAAATTGACCTCAAAATGTGAATCCCCACATCCCAATGATGATTATATGTTGACCGTGGGTTTGATTTTGCACGTTTTGACCTGACCGCAGTGTTCGGTCACTCTAAATCGGCCATGACACTGTTTACCAAAATCCAAAGGGGAAAAATGTGTGTTCTCACCTTCATAAAATGTTGAAATGGCCCTAGAATATGAATCCCCGTGTTCCAACTGTATGTATATATCGATCGGATGCTAAACCCTGCAAGATTTGACCCATTTGTGGCATCCGGGAGCCTTAAGAGTTCCCCGATGTTGTTTATCCGAAAATGAAAGGGAAGTTTCATACTTCCACCCTCGTGTTAAGTTAAATCGAACCCAAATGTGAAATCTTGTGTACTAATTGTGCGTATGATCCACCGGACGTTTGATTTTCATGTATCGAACCGTGTACGGCGTCCGGGTGTTCAAAATAAAATCCGATCATGATCACCCGAAATGAAATGAGAAATGTAAAGTGATATGCCTTCAAAATTGTTATGAAAGTAACGTTTAACTGATTAAATGTAAAAGTAAGCTCCGAAATGTGAATCAATGTGCTGGAGGCAGGGGGATGAGTCCCGGAGGTTTCAAAGTGATATGTGATCATCTGAGGTATGAAATCTGATCTCTCTCGTGAACTTAGATTGATTATTGTAATTAAGGTAACTGGATCCCACAGAAAGTGAAATTGATCTTGTGATGTTTTGTTGTGGATTAAGGGAATTGAGTCCCACAGGGTATTATGAACCGTGATGTGAATGGAAGGGAATCCATATTGTGCTTGTGATGATATAATCTCCCGGATGGAGATGTGTTTGACGAGATGATATCCTGGATTGGAGACGTTGTGATGGGAATGAGATTTTCCGAGATGTGATCGTGTGTGGAAAATGTGGATCTCCCTCTCCATGTGTCGAACTAATCTTGAAACTAGGACCCTGATTCGTAGGGGTAGTATTCTTTAGTATACCAAGTCCATCGCGGTGTGCACCCGAGGAATACTTGGCCACGTATTCTGGCCACTCGCAAGAGTGAGTGATGTATGTGGTACGCTTTAGGAAACTGCTGTGGAAGAACGAGGATTGCCCTGGTCCCCGGGGGTGTGGGGCGTGTCGGTCGACGGTACATATTAAGATGTAGTCGCCTATGATGATTGTTGCATGGATGCAACCAAGGGTCGTATGCTACCGACCTAAAATAGTAGTCGTGGCTTTAGAATGTGTAGCAAACACATTCTTGTCCTCGTTCTCTCGCATCTTTGGTTAGTACAGTCTACTAGCCCAGGTCCGCAAAGATGATGTAATAATGAAAATGAATAATGTTCAAGATATAAACCGTGAGAACCGTGTGAACCTAGTTATTCAAAATGAACCGTGTGAATCCCATGATCCAAGATGTAACCGTGAGAATCAAGTGAATCCAAATGATGACCAATCAATATAATCGTGAGAACCGTGAGAATCAAGTGATTGCAGTTGTTTCCTGTTCCCTCTCCTCTTTCTTGATTATGGAGAGTGCTTGTATTCTCTCTCGTTTCAGTTCTTATATACGCCTTGGAGAATTATTTATGATTACATTTGCTGAGCTGTAAGCTCACTCTTGCTGTTTGCTATTTTTCTTTTCAGATGAGAACACTTAGCTGGCGCGAGACAGTTAGATCAAGGAGATGCTTGCTTGATGTGATTGACTGGACGGCGAGTGATCAGAAGATTTGGACATAGAGTTGGATCGGATTGTAGACGACCACGTCAGAGTTGAGCGTGGCTCTATGTTGTTGTTGTTTATAGTTTATTATGTTTCCACATATTTGATGATGTAGTTATGCTTCCGCTTTTATGTTGATGTTTGAGTTTTGTTTCATATTAGATGGTATCTCTCTAGGTCCAGTATAGTAGATAGGAGTACTGTATTGGAGCCATGAATAATATGACGGTATTTTGAGATCCTGTGTGATATGTTATAGGCTGTGTGTAAACCTTTTGATAGATGTGTGCTTGTTGCATGTGATTTTAAACAGGCTGTATTTTGATATTTCGTCCAGTTGTAGAGAAAACTCTGCCAAAATTTTTGTAGAGTCCATAGGATTAATTATGGGATTTAATTTGAGTAACCATTGACGGAGGTTATTCAATGGAAAATAACCCGGTCCGTCACACATTCCCTCATTGTACCTTACTTATATCAATTTTATTAACTGGTACAATTTATTATTACCGATTTTTAAAGTATAGAACGTCTCCAACTTCTCCCACAATATCTTTGCAATCATCTCACTTCAAATATGATTGTACACGTTATTGTCCATAAGTAGTCACAAATTTATTCATACTCAAAAGTCCATTCATTTTTACTCAAGTTTTTGCGTAACAAATATCAAAAGATATAATATTTTGATAAATAATAATTTTTTTATCACACTTCTTCAAATATTATAATTTGTATCATTCAAACAAACCATATTCACAACCTCCATCGATTCAAATAAGGCTCAATACACGACACAAATAACCATATTTTTGATACCATTTAATGGAATATGACATGCTTATTTGGACAGTAAAAAATATTTGACAATATAGTATAAGTAAATAATAATCACAAATAATAAGATAAGACACCATTTCTATGTGAAAAATTCTTCTTAGAATGAGAAAGAATTATTGGATGATTCGTTCAAAAATATCTCAACTATATAATATTTTGGTTACATAAATTCTAACAATATAATAACTAAATTAAGTAATAATGAGTATAAGATAAAAGAGTAAAAAATAACATGTATAATATTTTTCTCAACTCCAATAATAGTATACTCGTGGTCGGCAGAGATTAAAACGTGATTCAAAATTCAATCGAATACTCGAATTTTTATATATAGGATTCAGCCAATTAGCCCAGCCGAGCCAAGCCGGAGAGCTGAGTTGAGCCGAGCGGCTTCTTCGAGTCGTTTCTGAGCCGATTACAGTCTCGCGTCTCTTAATCTTCCGTGATTCGTTTACCTTTCTGCCGTTTAACTCAACTAATTGCTGAATCATTAGTGGTCCATTTAGTGTTGATAACTCTCTCATTCATTGATAAATCAATTCTCGGCCGATTTGAGTACGTAACGTGTGTTTGTGGTATTTGATAATTTTACCTATAAATTGAGTGCTCTGACTTTATCATGGGCACCCAACTCAAGTATTATACCATCTAAAGGAGAAATGAGTGTCCAGAAGGTCATAGCCAAACCAGATCCAACATCCCAAAAACAGAGCATGCAAATGATAGGAGGTATAAACTCGATTCATTATTCCGCTTTAGTGGTTGTTTAAACCACATTATTTGCTAATATTTGGTATCAAAGAGAGGCATCGGCTCAACCTTTGTCGTTCTATAAATTTTTAATTTTTTTTGAAACTTGAAAAACTTAAAGTCTTCATTTTTTTTAAAATTTGGTTCAAACGAGTACTGAAAATCAATGAAAAATTAAATTTTCAGAATTTGCATATATTTTTCATCATTTATGGTGTTCATATGGTGCTATTTCAATAGGGTCTGTAAATCGGGTTGAATCGATCGTTGTCGGGTTCGGGTAAAATCGACGAATGAAGAAGACGACTTAAACGGCATCATTTACGGTTTATACAGTTATAAATAACGTTGTTCTACTACCGTATTTTTAATAAAAAAATAAAAATAATACATCGATTTTGACGGGCCGATTACGTTTGCGGCCCAAATCCGTTTCGAGTGCGGCCCAGATGCCTTCTGGCCCATTACTGTAGCAATACGGGGAAATAAATGCGAACTCAACGGTCGGGAGTCGAACGTGGGTCGGGGAAATGACGGCGTTTCACCGCTGCGCTGAATGCATCTTCGGCGTTCATTTGGCGACTTCAATATATATATATATATTTAAATCGTATATATATATATTTATATATATGTATATATTTAAATCGTA
>JAOVVI020007848.1:0-14588 GCA_028571085.2 Nepenthes alata
TTTTACGTTTTTACCATTTTTCTTGCTTTAAAGTTCATAGAAATGTTGTAAAAATGATGTTGAAGCATGTTTCCTTCGATTAATCGGTTAGATTTCATGTTTGTTCGTGTTTGTGGAAGTATTTGGTTCCGATTTCATGCATGAGCATGTGTTATGCGTTCATTTTGACGTTGAAAGAACATGGCCAAACCCAAACTCAAAATTTTTGGGATTTATGGTTTAAATGCATGATTGAGTATATATGTTTGGATTTATGGCTTTGATTTCATGAAATAAGACTTGTTTAGTGATCGATTTGAGTCCGAAGGTTTTGGCGAAGCGCTAAGTACGAAAATGAAGGGGTTTTAGTGATTTGTAACCGTAGCTTCTGTTATATGAAAGTTAATTGGCATAGATGTGGATCTTACGGTATAATTTGTTTTTGAAAATATGAACGAGCGTATACCGATAAAATTTTCATGTGAATTTAAAGAAGTGCTGAAAGTGTATTGTGAATGTTTGATTTCAAAAATGAGATTTTTGATAAAGAGATGATTTCTATTATAGTTATTTTGGGACCCGAGACTAACTAAAGTCTCGGTAAGTTCTTGGGCGAGGCCTTAGAACTTACAGTGGTAATCAAGGATAGCTCTGTCCATGGAGCGATTCATGGTCTGCCCTGCCTTGGGGTGTTACGGTCAGGAGGAACATAGGCTGACCTTCGGGTGGCACACAGTACAGATATCCCTCAGGATGGGATATATATATGACATGATATGACATGATAGGCCTTGGATTGTGTGGACTGAACAAAATCTATCATCGATCATTCGCCCCTTCCGCTAGTAGGGTACACTGGCAGGGTCTAAAATTGTTAAGATATGTCACAATAAAAGATAAAAATGTATTGTACAGTGAAAAGATGATAGAGCATCATCCAATGAAAAAGATGATAAATTGTATACAGTAAAAAGATGATAGAGCATCATCCAATAAAAAGATGATAATGAATCATATACAGTAAAAAGATGATAGAGTATCATCTAATGAAAAGATGATAATGAATCGCATACAGTGAAAAGATGACAGTGAACAGTATAAAGTGTGATTTTTAATTTTACCATGCATCAGTAAAGTTTATAGTTATTGTTTTACAGTCTATAGTGTAATGATTTATGAAGCATGAGATTTAATATCGTTATAGTATGTCTTTACTGTTTTTTCAGATGATATTTTGATTAAACATTCTGGTTCTCATGGTTATATGATCGTTTTGGCATAACCGTTTTACATTTCATATGCATGTACCTTGCTGGGCCTCGGCTCACTATTTTAGTATTTTTTCCCCCCTCCAGATGAGATAGTAGAGTTTTTATCTGACAAAAAAGAGTAATCAGAGAGAGAAGCTTCTTGAAGACTTTTGAGGACCATAGCACATTGGAGCTATTTTGGAAGAGCCTGTCGACATAAAGGCCTAGCTGCATATGATTTTTGTATACTGATCTTGTGATTATTGATGTCTTAGAACATGTCTATTTTTGTATAGAAAGCTCATGATATGTATGATAGTAGAAGAGAAAATGCTATGCTTCTGCAGGTTCTTAGTTTACTTCCGCTATATACTATGGATTTACTATACAGGTCCTAGACGACATCTCGTTACTAAACTGTTAGAGTAGCTAATAATATTATGGAGTTGTGGCATGGATGGCACATGTGATCCTGTGTATGTTTGTTGCAGGAATTATGAATGATGGATAGTTATGTGCTTGTTATGGATGATTATACATGTTGTATTTTTGGGTATTTTATCCAATTACAAAGGAGACTCTGCCAAAATTTTTGCAGGAGTCTTGCATTATATTTTAGACCATTAATGGTGTATCTGTTTTGACGGAAGCTTTTGAGGACAAAAAAAAATCTTTTCTGTCACAATTATTCTGCCCCTGAATATTTTCATGCTATAGTATATTAGCAAAACTATTCTGCATAATGGGATTTTCTACATATATGCATGTACCTTGCTAGGCTTTAACTCACTATTTTACTGCTTTTTCCCTCTAGATAAAATGAAAGAGGCTGTACCATATGAGAAGGAATAGCCAAAACTTAGTCTAAAGATATTCTAAAGACTTGAAGTATTTTGGAGAAACTTATAATGGTACGGTTTGAATCTAAACATTGGGTTTTGAATATGGATCCTGTATATAAAATGTATGTGGTGCATATGATGAAATAGGAAATTAGGCTTCCACAGGTTTATGGTTCTCCTTCCGCCATATATTTTTGAATTCTATATAGTTTCTAAATTGGATCTCAGTTCTAAACTATTAGTAAAGTGAATAGAAAATGTGAAATGTCTGCCTTAGAGAATTATACGATATCTTTGATCCTATATCTGAAATGAGAATTTCCGTTGATGATATGATGATATTATATGATGATATGAGAATTATACGATTTTAGAAAAACCTTTGTCCATTTTTCCTTAGAACTCCAGCTTGTTAATTGGGCTTATGTTTCTATTTTCTATAATGACAGAAGTTTCTGAGAACAAAAAAAATCATTCCATCACAATTGCTATCAGACAAATGAGATGCCTTAGGAATTGGCCAATTCAAAAGGAGAATCAAAGGTCTGAATTTCTGTAGGGATAGGTCAGGGTAGCTTAGCCAACTAGGATGTTTAGGAAGTTGTTCCTTAGGCTAGGTTTGAATTTCATTAAACTACTGATAACCCTTTTCCATAACGTGATTTGTTGAGGTTTATAATGTTATGTTTATTCTTGATTATAGGATTTAAGATAGCCAGTAGGAGAAATCAAAGGAATAACTGTGGTGGTGCTAGTACTCCCCATGATCAGTAGATAACTTATGTGGATTTACTGGAGAGAATGACTAATGTGGTGGAATCTATAGTGCAAAGACATATAGCTTCGGTCCCTACACCCGAGCCCACTTCGGCACATCCGACTCCAACAACTTATGACAAATTTACAACGGACCAAGCACTGGGTTTCTTTGGTAAGCCTAATCCAGCAGAAGCAGATATGTGGCTTAAAAGGATGAAGAAAATATTTGCTGTGATTCGGTGTACTGATCAGGAGAAAGTGACCTTCATAGTATACAAGTTAGAAGGTGAAGCTGATAGCTAGTGTAGCATGAAGAACAGGGCACTATGAGTGCCCAATGATTCTATCAATTGGGAGATGTTCGAGGATACATTTATGGAAAAATATTTTTTGTCCAGCCTCTAAGATCAAAAGGAGCAGGAGTTTATGAGGTTAAGATGGTGGAATATGACAATGATAGACAATGATGCTAAATTTATTGAGTTCTCCAATTTTACACCTTTTTATGTGGAGGATGAGTTAAGAAAAGAAAAGAAGTTTCAGTAAGGGCTACGTGATGATATTAGGAAGTCACTGTCGATCCTGAAGTTCCAGACTTATGCTGATATTCTTAATAGAGCGGTGATTTATTAGAAGAAAGAAAAGATGGAGAGGTTTTATGCAAAGAGGATGGCTAGCTAGGCAGGTTTTAGTGCTAGATCGAACGTGGGATCTTCTGGACCATCAAAAAAGGTGAGGATAGCCGATAAATGGAAGAGCATCATTCCAGCTCAGTCAGTGACTGGCTCTAAAGCATCAATCACTGATTGTGCTTTTTATTGGAGGAAGCATCTAGGGCAAGCATGTCATAAGGCATCGGGAGCATGCTTTAGATGTGGGTAATAGGGTCACGTGGTGAAAGACTGCCCATTACCTCTGAGGCTAGAAAGAAAGAAGTGTACCGTTTCTGCTAAGGCCTTCGCAGGGACTATTTAGGACCCGGAGGCATCCCCGAACATTATGGAAGGTACCCTCTCTATTTGTGGAGTTCCGGCTTCTATATTATTTGATTTGAGGGTCTACCCACTCTTTTATTTCTACACGGATTGCATATTGTATTATATTTGCCCTGTGTGTTTTGGACTATGTTTTGTCTATGTTAACCTCCACTAGGTCCTCTGTTATGACTGATATTATTTATCCTGGATGTATGATTGAGGTGAATGGGAAATGTTTGATTGTGAATTTGGTATTGTTGAACATGGGTGATTTTGATGTAATTCTGGCGATGGACTTACTCGCTAAATATCATGCCAATATTGATTATTTTTTGAAGATGGTTGGTTTTGATAATCCTGGGACGAAACCCTTTTTCTTCCAAGGAATTAGGAAGAAGGAGATGTGTTTATTAATCTCTTCTTTTCATGCCAAACATTTGATAAAAAGTGGGTGTAAAGCTTACATAGCATATTCCTATACCATTGGGAGTCTTAGTGTACCGGCTAAGGATATCGTTGTTGTATGTGTTTTTGATGTTGCATATGCCTGTACCACACCGAGAAATTGAGTTTGAGATTGTAGTTATTCCAAGAGTTAGCCCAATTTCTAAGACCCCTTATCACATGGCCCCGACTAAATTGAAGAAACTGAAGTTTCAATTATAGGAACTGTTGGATAAGGGCTTTATCAAATTGAGTGTATCTCCTTGAGGAGCACCGGTGTTGTTTATAACGAAGAAAGATGGGTCTTTGCGGCTGTGTGTTCAATATCGTGAGTTGAACAAAATCACGATTAATAATAAGTATTTGTTGTCACATATTGACGATTTATTTGATCAATTGCAAGGATCTCGGGTATTTTTAAAGATTGATTTGAGATCCGATTATTATCAGTTGAGGATTAAGCAAAATTATGTGGCTAAGATGCTTTTCGGATGTGTTATGGCCACTATGAGTTCCTTATTATGCCTTTTGGCCTCACAAATGCCCCTGCTGCTTTTATGGATCTAATGAATAGGGTGTTCAGGTCATATCTAGATAAAATCATAGTGGTGCTTATTGATGATATCCAAGTATATTCAAAGGATCATGAGGAGCACGAGACTCACTTGAGGATGGTACTTCAAGTGTTTCGTGAGGAGAAATTGTATGCTAAACTGAGTAAATATAAATTCTGGCTAGAGAATGTGATGTTTCTAGGGCATATAATTTATTATGGTGGTATTTCTGTGGATCCAAAGAAGGTGGAGGCTATTACAAACTGAAGTAGGCCATTTTTTGTGACTAAGGTTAGGAGCTTTCTAGGCATGGCAGGCTATTACAGGCATTTTGTAGATAAGTTCTCACAAATTGTGATTCCTTTGACTTAGCTATTGAAAGAGGAGGCTAAATTTAAATGGACTGACAAATGTGATATGAGATTTCAGTAGTTAAAAGGTCGTTTGACTACTACCTCAGTGTCGATTATTTTGGAGGATTTAGGATGTTTTGAGGTACATTGTGACACCTCTAAGGTGGGTTTGGGTTGTTTACTGATGCAGCATGGTAAATTTGTTGCTTATGGGTCTAGAAGGCTGAAAATACATGAAAGAAACTACCCAACTCATAATTTGGAGCTACCTGCTGTTGTGTTTATTTTTAAAATTTGGGGACATTACTTGTATGGTGAAAAGTTCCTTAAGTATTCTGATCACAAAAGCTTGAAGTACCTATTTTTACAAAAGAAACATAATATGAGGTAAAGGAGGTGCCTTGATTTTTTGAAAGACTATGACTGTGAAATATAGTATAAGCTAAGGATGGCGGATGTAGTTGTAGATGCATTGAGTCGTAGATCGGGTTATGTGGCTATGTTGCAAGTTAAGCAGATGGAAATGTTGGATTATCTGAAGCAGTGTGATATCCAACGTTATGCTCAAGGTGATAGGATTCTCCTATCTTATCGTCTAATCTAGCCGGTGGTAATTAGTGAAGTTAAGGAGAAGCAAGTTAATGATCTGATCCTTGTTGATATTGTAAGTGATATGAATAAGAAGCCTCGAGCTGATTTTAATGTCTAGACTGATAGAGCATTGAGGTTTAGAGACCGATTATGTGTATCGAATGATAGGAAACTGATGGAAAAGATCTTGAAGGAGGCTCACCAGTCTTGTTATACAATCCACCATGGGACGAAAATAATGTATCAATATTTAAAGAAAATGTTCTGGTGGAGGAATATGAAGAGGCATATTATGGCTTATGTAGAGAAATATCTTGTATGTCAGTAATTGAAAGATGAAAGGAGTAAGTCTTCTAGATTGTTACAGCCAATGCATATCCAAAGCTAGAAATGGGAAAATGTTACTGTGGATTTTGTATCTAGTTTGCCAAGGACTCCAAGGAATCATGACGACATTTGGGTTATAGTTGATCAGCTGACAAAATCAGCTTATTTCTTGGCAAACAGGATGACATATTCCCATGATAGACTGGCCCAATTATATGAAAATGAAATTGTGAGGCTTCATGGAATACCTGCCTCGATTATTCCTGATAGGGATCCCCGTTTTGTCTTGAGGTTTTTGGAAAGCTTGCATAAGGAGTTGGGAACAGAATTGAGATTCAGTACTGCGTATCACCTCCAAACTGATAGCATATTAGAGCGTAACATTCAGATTCATAAGGATATGTTGAGGGCCTCAGTGTTTGAAATGAAAGGGACTTGGGATAGTTATCTATCACTGGCTAAATTTGCGTATAATAACAGATATTAGGTTAGTATCAACATGGAACTTTTTGAGGCATTGTATGGGAGGAAATACAGATCGCCAATTCACTGGGAGGAGACAAGAGATAAGAGTATTTTTTATCCTGAAATTATAAAGGAGATGGTAAAGAAAATTAAACTAATTCATGATAATCTGAAAGTTTCTCAAAGCGGACAGAAAAGTTATACAGACTAGAGAAGGAAACAATTGAGCTTCAAGGTAGGAGATTTTGTTTTTCTAAAAGTTTCACCATCCAAGGGAATGTTTAGGTTTGGGGTAAAAGGAAAATTAAATTCGCGGTTCATACATCCATTTGAGATTCTGGAGAGGATCGGGGAGGTAGCTTACCAGTTGGCACTACCACCTAATTTGACAGACGTAAACGACGTATTTCATGTATCAATGCTTTGAAAGTATGTCCACGATCTTACACATGTGATTGAGTACGGGCCCTTCACTATCAACAATGATTTATCCTATGTCGAGGAGCCAATATAGATTTTGGATCAAAAGGATCAGAGGTTACGTAACAGAGCCATTCCCCTAGTGAAAGTGCTCTAGAGGAATGATTCACCAGAGAAGGCCACATGGGAGCACGAAGAGGAAATCCAAAGTGAATATCCTCACTTGTTTTCTGGAGGTATGCATCTCTATTTAATTTTGAGGAAAAAATTTCTTTAAGTGGGGAGAATGTGAGATCCTGATTCCGGAACGTAATAATTATGTGGATGGAAATCCTATTAAGTTTTAAGAATGTGGGAAAATTCTGTACCGAAGTGAAATGAGATGAAATGGGCCAAGGGAGCGCAGGGCGCTCAACCATCATTCGAGCGCCCCTCAAGTGCAAAAATACAAAAGTTGTGCTCTAGGGTGTGCTTGAGGCGAGGGGGGACCAGTCCTGGCTATGAGCACACCATTCGAGCATCGCTCGATTTTGCCAGAGTGGGTGCTCGAGCACCGCTCAACCGGTGCTAGAGCGCTAGTTGTGTGTTGCGCACATGATCCACTTTCCCTTCGTGCTTTTAAAGGGATTTTGGGGCTTTTCTCCATATAGCACGACATAGAATCTAAGGAGAGAAGAGAGGAGGGAAAGTGAAGAGATGAAAAAGGGGAGAAAACTTCCGTCCATCTCCGATCAGAGTAAGGGTAACTGTAGATTGAGCTAACGCAAGTGTACCTCAGACATTATTTTCTATTTTTACAACTTTTTTGTATCTAAAAAATGGTATTTATGCTTTAAATCCATTGTTCTTCTTATTTACTGTAAATAATACCTATTTTTTCTGATTAATTAGACAAATTTTTTGTTTACTAGTATATACTGCTAAATGTACCTCTAATTTTATAAAAAAATATGTGTTTGGTGTTTGTTTATCGTCCATAAATTTTTACAAAACCCTAGGTACGAAAATTTAAAATTAAATGCTTTATTTTCCATAATTTCTGATATGAAAAAGTTAATCTATAATGTGATAATGTCACTTAAGTGATTTATGTCTGGAAAATTTACACTGCTTTATACTGTTAAATTTCTGAGGATATCTGAAGTGAAACTAAAGGATTATAAACTGTTACTTTATATTCTGAAAAAAATTTAAAGGTTTTCAAACTGTTTCTATATATTATGAAGTGAAACTGAAAGGTTATAAACTGTTACTGTATATTCTAAAACTAGCTGGAGAGTTATTGTGAAACTCTGACTAACTTCTAAAACTGAAAAGGTTTTTAGTTAAGAAATAAGAAGGAAAAAAGTTTTTGATACTGTTAATTAGGATCCAGGACTGATATACAGTCAGGTTAAGATCTCCGGCATGCCTTAGAATGTTATGGTGGTAATCGAGGATAACTCTCTCCATAGAATTATATGTGGTCCGCCCTTCCTCAGGGCGTTAACCTAGAAGGTAGTTACTATTACTGGCCAGCGTTATCGAACTGAATTCTGTGAGAAGGGATGTCCCACGTGAAGGGACAACTCTTTTTGGCCTTGGATTGTGTGGAGTGAGCACAATCTATCCTCGATTATTTGTTCCTTCTGCTAGTAGGGTCTACTGGTTTGGTCCTTTACTGATAAAAAAGGAGTTTTCTATAATTTGTAGAGTTGAGACTGATTTCTTCTTTCTGAAGCATGTTTTACCGATTTATTATTAAAGAAACATGATTGCCCTAAAGTCTGAAGCTTAATTATTATTGAATTTTGCCTTCTCTGTTTTCTATGCACTGTTTCCCCCTGAATATTTCCATGCTATAGTATATTAGCATAACTTCTCCGCATAACTTGATTTACTGCATGTATACATGTACATTGCTGGACTTCAGCTCACTATTTTACTGTTTCTCCCCTCTAGATAAAACGGTAGAGTTTGTACCAGATGAGAAGGAATAGGCAAAGTTCAGTCTGAAGACATTCTGCAGACTCGGAGTATTTTTGAGAATCTTAGAAGGATACAGTTTGAATGTAAATACAGGGATTTTTATATGAATCCTCCTTATGAAATGTATGTGATGCATGTAATGGAACAGGAAATTGTGCTTCCGCAGGTTTATAGTTCTCGTTCTACTATATGTTTTCTAGATTCTGTACATGTCCAAGATGGCATCTCAATTTTGAACTGTTAGTATAGTGGATAGAAAATGTGAAACGTAAGTCGTAGAGAATTATACGGCATCTATGATCCTGTGACTGAAATTAGAATTTCTGTTAATGGATATGATAATATTATTTTGTATGTTGCAAGTTATAAACAGGATTTGTATCTCAGTTTATCCCGGTTTTAGGAAAAACTGTATCCATTTTCCATTAAAACATTAGGTTCTTAATTGGCCTTAGGTTTCTGTTTTCTATAATGACGAAAATTTATGTGGACAAAAAAAACCCATTTCGTCACAGAAATTCAATCACAACACATACATAGGTTCAAAATCAAAATGTCACTACAACCATGGCTCTAATACAGCAATCGCAAACAACCTTATTTGATCTAATAAGAGCTGCCTTCTTTGAACCTGTACAAATCCAAAAGCAAACCTGCGGAAGCATAATTATAATCCATGAACAACCTGTGGAAACATACTATTCCATAATAATATACAATATTTAACTTGCATCAGTTATTTAAATTCATATTATATCAAATACATCCAAATTCTAAGTCTCCGTAGTCCAGCAATCTTCCTTTAGCTATTTCCTATCTTTACTCTTTCTCATCAAATATCAGCTCATTGGTTTCATCTAGAAAGATAGACCAAAAACAACAAGAAGTGAGCTAATTGCTCAGTAATGTATTGTAATAACAAGGACATGTAAACTGTTTCATATACAACAAACACACACATATATATATATAGATCCACCGAAGGAGTTTTGAGCCAAATATGTATATGAACAAAGCAGAATCATGAAACGATGCATGAACATGAACTTGTGGACAAGAATCTTGTCTTCGCTTATGTTATCTTTTCTTTCAGTTATTTCTTCCACTTATCTTAGTTAGAAAGCATGCTAAAGAATCATAGAACAACTCAAAACTTACTTTTCCTTTAGAATAAATTTTGTTATCTTGAGGGACTAAGGCTAGTAGGCTTAACTAGCTAAGGGAGCGAATAATCGAGGATAGATTGTATTTACTCCACACAATCAAAGGCCATGGGTTTTTTCTTATTTACATTCCAAAGATAGGATGGTCATGAGTTCTCCCTTATTTACATCCCAAAGACAAGATGGCCATGTATTCTTATTTCTTGTCCTCGTTAGTAATGCCCTGAGGAACATGGTCCACATATCACTTTATGGACGGAGTTATCCTCGATTACCACTGTAACATCCTAAGGAATGTTAGAGAATATTATCCACTGAATAACAATCCCTAGTCCAATTTCTTACTAATTTTAACTAAACATAGGGAATTCTAATTCTTGTTTTTTAGCCTTAGAGTTCTTAGTAATTTTTAGATAGAATATCTTTTAACGTAATTTTGGATAAAATCATCCAGTAAGCTTAAATAATTCATAGTATAATATTTTTACCCCATAACTCAAAATTTACAAAAATCATACCATCCTTTTCGAGCATAGGCTTGAGAGAAATATTCGAAACACAATTAAGACATGAAACATATGTTAAACAGCAAAATCGGACCCATAAATCATAATATCCATGCTAAAATATACAATTTATTCATAAAATTATGGGAGAACTTGGAAACATCCAGTATTGCATAACAAATCTTAGCATCAAAGGATATTAGAGCAATAATACCTGAAAGAGGATAGCAAAAATCAACAACAATACTATTCCTTGGTAATGTTTTCTTTGTTTTTATGACATGTTCATATTGCGCGGAGTATGCCCCAACGTCTCTGTTCTATCTTCAAGTCGAAAAAATACTTGGAGACTAAACACTGATCTTATTTTTCTTTTCTTTTAATTTAATTTACTTACTTACCGAAATAAGTAACAACAAGGAAAAATAGAGCTTAGGGTACACTTGCCTCAACCTGATTTACAATTTTCCTTAGTTTGATCTGGTCAGAAATCTCTTAGAATTCCTTATCTTCCTCTTTTTTCCTCTCCTTTGTCTCCTCTGCTTCTGCTCTTCGTGCCCTTACTTTCCTTCCTCTTTACCCTCTTAAAACGTGAAACAGTATGTTCGTGGGGGCAAAAATATTTGACTTGCACTTGAGTGCCAATAGTGCGAGCCTTGGGCACAACCTATCTGGAAATTTTGCTAGAATAGTCGTCGAGCGCGCCTTTGGCATGACCCTTCTAGAAATCATGGTAGAGCGAGCGCGGCCCCCATTTCCCTTGAACTGCGATTAAATTCCTATTTTCTCAAATCCATTTATCCTAAATTTGATTATATAAACTTAATTACTTGAATTTATTATGTCTTAGAAACCCGTACCTTACAATCCTCCCCCACATATAAAAGTTCATCCTCAGAATTTAACGAAACTACATACCTCATGGAAATAGATTGCGATATTTGTTCTAGATCTCCTTTTCACGCTCCTATGTTGCTTCTTCGGGTGAATGATTGTTCCATAAAACGTTTACTCGAGGAATGGTATTTGTGCGTAATATCTCATCCTTTCGATCAAAAATCAGCACCGGTTCCTCAACATAAGATAGATCCTCATTAATTGAAAAAGGCTCAAACTCAATAACATGTGTGGGATTGTGTACATATTTATAAAGTATCGACATGTGAAATACATCGTGAACATCTGCCAAATTGGTTGGCAAGGCCAATCTATGTGCTACTTCCCTGATTTTCTCCAAAATCTCAAAAGGACCAATAAATCGTAGTTTTAATTTTCCTTTCACCCCAAATCTAAATGTTCCTTTTGATTGTGATACTTTTAAAAATACATAATCACCCACCTCAAATTTTAACGCCGATCGTCTTTGGTCTGCATAGCTTTTCTTCCTACTCTGAGCTATTTTTAAATTCTCGTGAATCAATGTGATCTTTTCTGTTGTCTCTTTGATAATTTTTGGACCCAAAAGTCTCCTATCTCCCATTTCCTCCCAATAAATCAGAAATCTACATTTCTTCCCATATGGGGCTTTAAATTGTTCCATGTCAATACTTACCTGATAACCGTCATTATAAGAAAATTCCACCAGGGCCAAATGTTATCCTAATTTTCTTTCATGTCTAACACTGAGGCCCTCAACATGTCCTTCAAAATCTAAATAGTGCACTCTGATTGACCGTCTGTTTGGAGGTGATAATGTCATGACCCAGGCACAAAATATGCAGGTCAAATAATAAAATTGAATAAATCAAAAAGTATGGCCAAACCCAACCTGAGCATGACAATCCTTACATAAACGGACCCAAATAATATACAGCCCTCACAGGACCTCATCGGGTCAAAACCCGGAAGATATATATATATATATAAACATGACCTGCTATCAATACGTCAATAAGGGGATAACCAACAAAATAATAACTCATTCCCATAAGATAACAAACCATAATCTTTACTACAAGATCCATCGGCTCATAGAAACGTCCGACATACAATCCAAATACAACCACCAGGAAATCCACAAGCCTGGCTAATATAAATATCGATACTCACCAGATAAATTATACCGCTTCCAATCTCGTCCAAACTCCTGAAATCAAAGCCAAGCCACTAGTCTGAAGGGACAAAACATGAAAAATGAGCCTAGGGCCCAGCAAGCATTATATATATACATAAAACAATACATATAAATCACAGGAAGGGATAAAACACATGAAATCAAACACAATGTTCGTAAAATCTCTAAAAATTGAGGAATAGTCTCGTACAAAATCATCATCCATATTAAATGGTCCATCCGGGACACCATTATATAAATCGCGATCCGGTAAAATCTCATAGACGATATCATATCATATGATCCGAGTTCATATAGGCCGCAACCGTCACCACATCTGCATAGGACACATACCATTGTCGGGATCCAAATCTCAAAATGTAGAAATCGAGAAGACCACCGGAATTAAAACATAAATCAAAATACATTTTGGGTTTATCACATATTTGTACGTACGAGACCTTCCTATCGCCCAACTGTGGGCCAATCAGTATATCTCAAAATCATCCTCCATCCAAATACATGCAGAAATATAAAGTATGCGCAAAATCGGAGAACCAAAGATAAATAATACCAACTTGAGGATGGGTTACCCTCGTCCGGTAACCATGGCTATATCATCTACGAATTAGGCCAGTAGCTCAAGACCATCCCTGTACTCTGTCTCCCATAGATTAGGAACTTACTTTGTTTTACCACCCGCAGCTTTCGATGCAACCTCAAGTTTTAGTTATATATATTAGGACGTCCGAATATATTAGTTTTTTGTCAATTCCTTACGATGGTTCTCAATTAAATACACAGTGGGGCAGGTCAGCTACAAACATCTTCCTTACGGCGGAAGGAGCCTCAACCTCAATCTTCCTTACGGCGGAAGTAGCCAATACCTCAATCTTCCTTACGGCGGAAGTAGCCAATGCCTCGGATCACAAATCGACCCCTCAGGTCTCGGACCACCATGGTCCCGTAGTGATCCCACCCCCGACAGCATGCATGGTTAGTGCAAGGCCTGGTTCATAGTTCCACAATATACGGATACACAAATGTACATATATATATCGTCCGGATGTCCAAAACTCCTCCAAATCATAAATACCAGTACAAAATCACCGCACAACCGATAAAATATACATGCATGTATACAATTGATAAATTAAGGATATTTAAAAATATATGCATGTTAGTAAAATCTCGCACAGTAGTCAAAATACATTGAAAATTAAATCAGACCAAGAATAGGGCTAGAAGATACTTGCCTTAACCTTTTTGCTCCCAGATCGGAAGAAAGATGCTCCGAAATACCCAAACGGCACGTTTCTCTCTCCTGCTGTGCCTTTCTCTCTCCACCAGCTTCCCTTCTCTCTCCCCCGTGCTGCGTCGCCTCGCCAGCAGCCGCTGCCGCTACACCCGCGAGCCGCCGCTGCTTCAATCGCGAGCCACTGCCGCCTCAGTACTCTTCTCGCAGCCACCGCACCTCGGGAGAGCTTTCTCTCCCCTGGCTGTACACACAACCGCCGATCCAACCCTCTCTCTGCACACCCTCTGCTGTGCTCACCACCGTCGGGCCATCACCACGCCGGCATGCCACCACCGCGCCGATCTGCTCTCCGATCGACCCAAAACCCGCGCCGTTGCTTCTCTCTCTCCTGCGCGAACCCGTTACGCCGTCGAGCACGGCCGTCGCGGCTTCCCCTCGCGCCACAATTTCTGCAACTTACCTCGCGCTGCACAGCCTCCTCCCTTCTTCCTCCTTCCCCCTCCTTCTTCTTCTTCCTTCTTCTGCGCCGAAACCCTTCCTCTCTTCTTCTTCCTTTCTCCTCTCTCTCTCTCTCTTTTCTTTTCTTTTGTTTTTCTTTTTTTTTTTTTTTCTTCCTACTTTCTTCTGACGCCAGACACTTATTGAATTAATCCTCCCCCATTCACTTTCCACAAACCAG